>JAKOGI010001277.1:0-77500 GCA_029747015.1 Carnegiea gigantea | reverse complement strand
AAAAATAAAATTATGATTGGAATGCAAATAATTAGATGAATATAATAAGATAAGAGGAACTCGAGAAATAATACACAAAGAATCTTTGGAAACAATTAAGGTGTAGGAGTCAATCAGCTTGTCGCATCTGAAAGGAAGTTCCAGATTGATTCCTAGTTTTGATATGAAACAACAACACTATGAATTATGGAGTCGGGGGCTGTACGTGTCTGGCTAGTGAGTGGTGGTGATGAAGCCAAGGCCCATCAGCCCTCAAAATTGAGGACAGAGAATGGTGACTAGTGAATTGGTGATCCCACGTCCCCACTAGGGTCCAGTTGGATGTTCATAATTTGTGGGCTTCCTCTATAATGTGACTTAGCTGAGGTGTAATTCTTGGTAGGTATCGACTCTCGTGTAGACATGCTGATGAGACTAGAGACGTGCAAAATCGATTAATCAGAATTTCGGTTAATTGAAAATCAGTTAATTGGTTTTTAGTTTAAGAAAATTTCAAACTGTAGCCGAAATGAAAAAAAAATTCGGTTTGTCCAAAATCTGAACCTTAACAAAACCGAAGAAGTCGGTGATAGGTGTTGTCCCTCCACATGGAGAACTAATTATTTCTTTATCTCTCTAAATTGCTGCCATCACTTTTTCAGGTAAATCATGTACACAAAATAATAGGGAGAGAGAAAATAAAATAGAGGTAGTTAATGATGACGAAGAGAAAAATTAGGAAGAAGTTTTGTAATTAGCAAATGTTCTCATTATATATATTTTACATCGATTCATTGAAAAAAAATGAGAGAGAGAGAGAAAGAATTAAAAGTGTAAGAGAAATTATTTATCTATGATAAAGAGACTTACTATAGGAAACAAAAAATAGTAAAGAATTATTTATCGTCTATATTTTTTTTGGGAAATACATTGCCACTATTTTTTGGATAGATTACATTTTGTGTGCTATTGAATAATTCTCTTTATGCCTGCTAATTTTGGTAGCGGAAGACATTATTAAAGTTTCTTTCTCTGTAGACGTATTGTACTTAACAATACACAATTTCCGTTGCGTGTCCAAAGTTATTTCCTAACAAATGGTATCAGAGCCTTGGTTGCGAGAATGTAGGGAAAGACATTCAAGATGATTAATTTGAACGGTACGAATTACCACATATGGAGAAACAAAATGAAGGATCTCCTGTTTGTGATGAAATTGTACCTACCGGTGTTTGCCACAGCCAAACCCGATGACAAATCCGATGAGGAGTGGGAGTTCAAGCATAAGCAAGTATGTGGTTTCATCGCCAATTTGTCGAAGAGAATGTATATAATCACATTTGTACAGAGAGTCATGCTCGGACTCTATGGCAAAAGCTCGAAGAATTATATGCTTCGAAGACTGGCAACAACAAATTATTTTATTTAACAAAATTGATACACGTGAAAAACCGGGAAGGTACTTCTGCAGCAAATCACTTGAATGAAATTCAAGGGATCGTGGATTAGTTGTCAGGAATGGGCATAAAATTTGACGATGAGGTGCTTGCTCTCATGGTACTTGCTTCTTTACCAGAGTCTTGGGAGACTCTGAAGATTTCACTTACAAATACTGCACCGAACAATGTAGTAAATATGGAGAATGTCAAGAGTAGTATTGTGAATGAAGAGATGAGACGAAGATCACAAAGTTCATCATCTTCTTCGTAATCAGAAGTTATGATTGCAGATTCTAAAGGAAGATGCCAATCAAGGGGTTTCAAGTCTAGAGATAAAAGTAGAGGAACATCAAATAAATATGCAAATGTTGAGTGCCATTACTGCAAGAAGAAGGGGCATATTAAGAAGTTTTGTCGACAATTCAAGAGGGATCAAGAAAAGAATAAAGGAAATACTCGAAGAACAAATAATAGTAGTGGCGATGAGCTATCCAATATCCCCAATGCGTTTAATATTATTTATGATGATGACTTAGTCAATCTTATAACCAATGAAACTAGTTGGGTGATTAATAGTGGCGCAACCATTCATGCTATATCTCGTAAAGACTTTTTCTCATTCTATACACCAGGAAATTTTGGTGTAGTTAAAATGGGAAACAACAAGCTTTCAAAAATTATTAGAAAAGGAGATATCATTTTGATGATGGAGAATGGTATAAGATTAGTCTTGAGAGATGTCAGACATGTTGCTGACATACACATGAATTTGACCTCTGTAAGCAGACTTGATGATGAAGGTTTTTACAATAACTTCAAAGATGGAACTTGGAAACTTACTAGAGGCACTTTGGTAATAGCCCGAGGGTTAAAGCATTCAATACTTTATGTGACACATGCGAATATCTCCAATGATGTAGTGAATACAATGGAGAAAGATGATACAGCAGCATTATGGCACAAAAGACTTGGTCATATAGGTGAAAAAGGTATGGCCAAACTAATAAAAGAAAAAGTTACCTGAAATTGATCATGTGCCTTTGAAAGGATGTGATGATTGCTTAGCAGGAAAGCAAAATCGAGTTGCTTTCAAAACTTCCCAGCCTTCTAGAAAGGAGAGTATATTAGACCTAGTACATTCAGATTTGTGTGGACCACTGAAAAGGTCGCTTAGTGGAGGTCAATATTTTGTGACTTTCATTGATGATCATTCTAGAAAGACATGGGTGTATATTTTGAAAACAAAAGATCAAGTATTAGATGTTTTCAAACAATACCATGCCTTAGTTGAAAGAGAAACTGGAAAGAAACTAAAATGCATCCGGACAGACAATGGTGGTGAATACACTGGTCCATTTGATGCTTACTATAAAGAGCATGGTATTCGACATCAAATGACACCTCTAAAGACTCCACAATTAAATGGTCTGGCTAAAAGAATGAATAGGACTTTAATGGAGAGAGTTAGATGTTTACTCTCACATTCAAAGTTGCCGAAGACTTTCTGGGGTGAAGCTTTATGAACAACAGTGTACATTTTAAATCGTTCACCATGTGTTCCATTGAATTATGAAGCTCCAGAAAAAGTATGGTCAGGAAAAAATATTTCTTATGAACATCTATAGGTCTTTGGCTGCAAAGCCTTTGTACATGTTCCTAAGGATAAGAGAGCCAGACTTGGTGTGAAGACAAGGCAGTGTATATTTATCAACTATGGTCAAGATCGATTTGGCTATAGATTATATGATCCGGTTGAGAAGAAACTTGAGAGAAGTCGGGATGCTATGTTTATGGAAGATCAAACCATTAAAGATATTGAAAAGGTTCAGAAGACTACTCCAAATGATAACTTTGTTGAATTAGAGTTAACTCCTTCAACAAAAATACCCATACAAGTTGAAGATAAAACCCATGAAGATCAACATGAGTTGCATGATGGAGATGATGCTCATGTTGAAATTGAGCCAAATACCGGTGATGTTTAGGTTCACCCACTAGTAATTCCAACCTCTCCTGTCCCATTAAGAAGATCTAGTAGGACTGGACAATCTTCTACTATATATCCTAGTGACCAATTTATATTGCTTACTGATGAAGGAGAACCAGAAAGCTTTGAAGAAGCTATGGGTGATGAACACAGGTAAAAATGGATCGAAGCCATACAAGATAAAATGAAGTCTTTGCATGAGAATAAGACTTTTGAGTTGATGAAGCTGCCAAGAGGCAAGAGAGCATTGAAAAACAAATGGGTCATTAGGATTAAGCATGAAGAACACAACCATCAACCATGTTTCAAAGCAAGATTTGTTGTTAAGGGGTACAACCAAAGAAAGGGCATTGATTTTGATGAGATTTTTTTCACCGGTAGTGAAAATGACATCCATTTGTATAGTTTTGGGACTAGCTGCTAGTCTTGATCTGGAAGTTGAACAGATGGATGTACAGACTGCTTTTCTTCATGGTGATTTAGATAAAGAAATTTACATAGAGCGGCTAGAGGGTTTCAAAGAAAAAGGAAAGGAAGATTATGTCTATAAGCTAAAGAAAAGCTTGTACGAATTGAAACAGGCACCGAGGCAATGGTATAGGAAGTTTGAGTTTGTTATGGGGGAGCAAGGTTATAGAAAGACAACTTCAGATCATTGTGTGTTTGCAAAGAAATTCTCTAATGATGGTTTTTTTATTCTCTTAATTTATTTCGATGACATGTTGATTGTCAAGAAGAATATGTCTAGAATCAATGACTTAAAGAAGTAGTTAAGCAAGTCTTTTGCCATGAAAGACTTATGAGCAGCTAAACAAATTCTTGGTATGAATATACTTAGAGATAGAAATGGCTAGAAGATCTGAGTATCACAAGAGAAGTATATTGAGAAAGTACTTTAGAGATTTAATATGCAAAATGCTAAAGTTGTTAGTTGTCCTCTTGCTAATCACTTTAGATTGAGTTCAAAACAGAGCCCTTCTACAGATGAAGAAAAGGAAGAAATGGATAAGGTTCCATATTCTTCAGCAGTAGGAAGCTTGATATATGCCATGGTATGTACACGGCCAGATACTTCTTACTCAGTCAGGGTACTGAGCTGGTTTCTTTCGAATCTTTGAAAAGAACATTGGGCTGCGGTCAAATGGATACTCATATATCTTCACGGAACCTCCAAAATGTGCTTGTGTTTTAGAGAAAATAGCCCTAGGTTAGTTGGCTACACAGATACAGACATGGCTAGTGATGTTGACTCCAGAAAGTCTACATTAGGATACCTGATTACATTCGCAGGGGGAGCAGTGCCATGGCAATCAAAGTTACAAAAATGTGTTGCACTCTCCGCTACTGAAGCAGAGTTTATTTCAACAACAAGAGCATGTAAAGAGTTGCTATGGATGAAAAAGTTACTGAACGAACTTGGTCTCCAACAGCAAAACTATAAGTTGTTTTGTGACAGACAGGGTGCTATTCATCTCAGTAAAAATTCCTCTTTCCACTCAAGGTCTAAACATATTGATGTTAGATATCACTGGATTAGATATGTATTGGATGCAAATCAGTTACAACTTGAGAAGATCCATATAGATGAGAATGGATCAGATATGTTGACAAAGTCTTTACCAAAAGAAAATTTTGAATACCGTTGGTCAGCAGCAGGAACGATGGAGTTCTCCATGTAATCGGGAGGGGGAGAATTGATAGGTGTTGTCCCTTCACACGGAGAACTAATTATTTCTTTATCTCTCTAAATTGCTGCCATCACTTTTTTAGGTAAATTATGTACACAAAATAATAGGGAGAGAGAAAAAGAAATAGAGGTAGTTAATGATGACGAAGACAAAAATTAGGAAGAAGTTTTGTAATTAGCAATTGTTCTCATTATATATATTTTACATCGATTCATTGAAAAAATGAGAGAGAGAGAGAGAGAGAGAGAGAGAGAGAGAGAGAGAGAATTGACAGTGTAAGAGAAATTATTTCTCTGTGATAAAGAGAATTACTATAGGAAACAAAAAATAGTGAAGAATTATTTATCGTCTGTATTTTTTTTGGGGAAATACATTGCCACTATTTTTTGGGTAGATTACACTTTGTGTGCTATTGAATAATTCTTTTTATGCCTGCTAATTTTGGTAGTGGAAGACATTATTAAAGTCTCTTTCTCTATAGACGTATTGTATTTAACAATATATAATTTCCGTTGTGTATCCAAAAGGTATTTCCTAACAGTCGGCTAACCGGCTTTTCAGATTGGTTAACCGATTCTTCGACTCGGTTACCGGTTAACCGTTCACGAATAATATAAACAGTTTACCTTTTAACCTAAATGTTTCTTTTTTTAATTGTTTAAATTTTTTTAAAAAATTGAATTTCATTTACCATTCATAAATAATTAGAAAAGTGTATTTTCTTTAACTAAATATTTGATTTTCTATGTTTAAAATTTTTCCCTTCAACTTTTCCTTTATGTTTTTTCCTTTATATTTTTTTCTATATAACTTTTCTTTTTACCAAATTTTTTAAGGACCAAATGAAGTCTTAAGCTGCGTTTGGACCTTGGAAAATTTGGTGGAAAGGAAAAAATTTAGAAAAGTTATTTTTTTTCTTGTGTTTGGTTTAGAGAAAATCACAAAGAAAAAAAATATGGAGGAAAGTTAGGTGAAAAAATTGTTAAAAACAAGTGATAAAATTTTCCTCATAAAATTGTGAGGAAAGTTTGAAGAAATTTTCCAACCTCCTTCAACCTTACATTACTTAGATGACATCAACATCATTCAAGTGGTTCATTAATATTCAAATTTCTCATTCAAATTCTTATATTTTTTCCTCAATCCAAACAAGAGAAAAAAAGTCATTTTTTTCCTACTTTTTTTCCTTCACATTTTTTTTCTTTCAACTTTCCTTTCCACCAAATTTTCTAAGGACCAAACGGAGCTTTAGTGTTTTTTCCTTGAATAAAGTATCTCTCTTGATTTTCAAGAGTCTTTTTGTACCTTCTTTTGAAGGGTGGTACTGTCTTACATTACTGTGGTGATTATGTTGATTTAATTTTAAGCTTTCTCTTTATATCAAACTATTGATTTACTGCAATATAAATATGTAATTTATATAAACTCTTCAAATTTGGATTACAGCAATAGATAAATTTTCTTTGTAAGCATATAACTAAAATAATAAAATAAATTCTTATCAAAGGTTCTATGATAGAACAAAAATTAAGCTGAAGGGGCTCATTAAAAAAACGAGTAATTAGCTTTCTTGTGTGAAGAATTTATTTTATTATTTTGGTGATATATTTGTTCAAGTTTGAGATATAATTGAAATTATCTTATATTTGAAAAAAGTATAAACTTTTAAAATTTTCAATGAATTCGGTTTCATTATAACCCCAACCTCATTAATCATTGCTAATTCCCAGTCTTTGTTGGCAGGTTTCTTTCATTATGGACCCTTTTGGTAGGGCTAAGTGCTGACTTGTCTTACCTTGGCACCTTTAGTTTGTAGGTTCATACACATTGCAAGGTACCTTCTCAATGTCAAGCACATGGACAGGAGCCCACGTCAGGAGAATGGGTGTCCATCTTGTGACATAGATGACACTGAACGTTCTGCAATCCACTCTCATCCAATATATGTCATATTCGAAATTCTGTTTTGGGATGCTAAATATAAGAATAGATTTCGACTCGTCATCATCTTTTATCTTTTGCTCCGGACAAAACTTGAACTGATAGAGTTAATGTGTTTTTCCTTTGACAACTTGACGAAGGTTAATCTCGGTGGTTTTTTAGAGGAAAGTCCCTCTAACGCTCAAGTCAATCTTAGAAAAAGATAAAATAAAGAAATGAGAGAAACATTAGAGAGAATTTTACTGTTGTGGATGTGTGAGGTCAATATATCATGTCATGAACAGTGCAAAAGATGTTCATAATGGCGTAGCTTGGGATATTCATAGGAGTGAGGTTAGCAAACCAAAGATAAAATGATAATTGCTAATCTGAGAGCAAAATGACCATTAGAACATCCACACTAAAAATCACTCCACTTTATTACTACTTGTATTGAGGAAGGTTCAAGCTTTGCATGCCCCTCTCCTGTTCTTCCTTCTGTATTTTGATTTCCGTATTTCATATCTAGGTTTTTGCCCCACTGGTTGCTGATGATTTCAAGTTGTTGTACATCTTGATTTGGTTTAAGTTAGGCACAAATATGATGTTGGCATTGTGACTATTCATTATTGATTTGGGGATTGGTTTTTGCTTGATGGTGCAATTACATTTATTAATGGAGGTTGACGAAGAATCTGGGTTGAGCCCTTGATAAGGCAAAGATGCTCATGATTCCCATTTCTGGTTTGAATCCTTGATTTTGCTAAAGTGGACTGGTCCATTCCCCCTCCTCTACTTCTCATCTGGGTATTGCTCTATTTTCATTTGGTTTTTACCTTGGTTCAAGCTTTGTGGAAATGGTGAATTACTTCATTGATGGAGTCTGGATAGATACTGGGCTGAACTTTTCTGGCTAGGATGCTTAATGTCTTGTTTTGCTCTTCGTTTCCCTTCCCTTACTCTTGTTTTATAGTTTTTGGACCTTGGTTTGTTTTCTTTCCTCGGGGCATTTGCAAGTCTTTTTGGTTCATTTTGGTAATTGTGCTTTGCTTCATTGTTCACTTGTTTGCACAGGTTTGGTTAGTTTGATATGGTTTCTATTTTTCTTATTTAGTTAAATGTCAATATATGTTTGTTTTAATAGATTATTGTTCACATTCACTTAGATGTGCTTATTGAGGACTAATTATGAATGCAGCATTGTAGCAATTGAGGCTCTGTAGACGTGATTAATAATATGAGTGGTTGGCAACAATTTAGAGTTGTTTTCTTCTTCATTTTAGCTGGTTGTAGTTTTCATTGATTTTGAATGTGTTAGATTAGAATGTGTGATTAAATTTTATCCCTATTCCTGAGAAAATGACCCTCAAGTGCTATAGTGATAAGATATATGCTTATGCCTACTATTTTTACATTGAAAATCACTTTCTTATTCGTGAACCTATTCAAGAGTTATGTGATAACGTCTCTGCAATGTATATGGCTACGAAACCCTCCTTATGGTCGTAGTAAGCACATCAAAGTCAACTATCATTTTGTACGAGAATGAGTATCTTATGGTGATCTTGTCGTTTTATATGCTTCCACTCAGTTGCATTTAGCGGATTCTTGTTCTTAAAGTTCAGTATGTCTATTTATCTGGCCCAACAGATTAACGGGTGCAATAGAGGATGTGTAAGTTTCAAATTGTTCAAGAAGATGTGTAGGATAAAAATTATATTTTTCTGTATTATTTCACACATTATAAATATGACATCGGAGGCTCCCAGTTGGTAGGACCCTCACATTGCCTAATTATGTTACAGGACCAATGAAGGATACAGCAAAGCAATGGTAAAAAATTTGTTGGCCGAATGATTTGCAAGATTAGTGAGAGACCTTGACAAATAAAATTATATCCAAAATATGGTAAAAAATAACAATAACTAAATTTTCTTAGATAAAACTATTATATTGCATTGCCCCTTAGCTCAATCACACTTGAATGAATTTTGAAGTGAAGGTTTGCATGGTGCCGCGGATTGTTATCTACCTCTTGAATATGAGCTTCTTAGAATTCAAGCTTATGGGTGAAAAGGAACTCTCTTTTGATCTCAGGGTGTGTTTGGTAAGGTTGAAAACCATTTTCTTAGAAAACCATTTTTCATGTAAAATGATTTTCAACTCATATTTTTAGTTGTTTGGTGAAAGGGGAAATGAAGTTTTTGGAAAATAAGTTTGATTAGCAAAAAATGAACAAAAAAAGCCTAAAAAGAGGCACATTAGTTAAAAAAAATGAGTAAGATATTTAGAAAAATGGGAATTTATATTTTGTTCTTTAAAGAATTATATTACAATAGTCGTATCATACAGATTAAAGTTATGACAATATATACATTTTTTAATTTTCTTGATCTTACCCATTGCCAACAATTTGATGCTCGCAATGCTTTATTGATTTCTCACCTTCAAGTAGGAATCCAAACAAAGAAGAGGAAAGACCTAGTGAGTTTCTCTATCTTCTTAACCTTGAGGATAAATTGCAAAGCGTTTTGGATTTCGATGAAATCATAGTTGTCAAATTCACTGGTATCGGTATCAATATCGGCATCGGGATGATACAGTTTCGCTAATCCTTAATATGTTGCCTTAGTCTTCAAACAATATGTCACTGCCTTAATAGTTGAACCATATGTCGAGGAAATAGACACATGTTAGCGAAGTTTTAATATTATAAACCCCAAGTGCAAGGTGCATTCTTGAGTACTCGGGGTATCATCCGCAGGGAGTTGTATTTCCAAACACTAGAACTAACTAAAGCGTCTCAAGCTAGGCAATACAAAAGAAGGATAGAAAATAGAACTAAACTAGTAAAACAAACAAAAGACTTCAATTATGATTAAACCTGACATAAACCAACTAATCAATCAAACCCAAACCTTTCTAAGTTATGCTAGAATTCAGACTTGATTGGTTGCACTATCAAAGCTCATCTAGGCCCTCTTTCAAGGGTTAAAGGCTACTTTAATTGTTCTAACCACCTATTTTTATGGGATTAGCCCATTAAACCACAAAAACAGCAACCCTAGATCTAACTAGGACCCAGACTATTATCATGTCCAAATTCTAGTCATTCTCTTTACTCACACTAGACAATTGACCTCACATTTCAATATAAATCAATTGCCCTAGATACGGATGAAAGCTATTTTAAGCATTTTGTCGAACATTTGGTGGGCATGAAAGAAAGTCCTAAATTCTAGCATAAACAAGTTAGGTTAAGGCCTAAATAAGAATCGATTAGCCATCTACAGGAGAAAGAGAGAAAGAGGAGAGAAAACTTATGCTTGATTGAGTTGAAGATTGAATCCACAAACTTGAATCCATAAATCATCCTCTAATCTAACCTAATTACCCTACTTTATTCACCTTCTAAGGGGGTTTGGAAGTCGGAGGAGGAAACCTAATCGCCCCCTCAAAAACATAGAAAAAAGCCCCCCTTAAATAGAAATTCAAAGGCGCTTTTATCGTGAAAACTGAGGGGTTACACGGTCATGCCACCTGGTATGGGGTGCCGTGCCATCATGGCACAGCCATGCCACCCTGGCACAGGGTGCCCATGCCAATTCTCTGGTGTCCCATTGAAACTTCGATCTAGTTTTCTAGGTAGAAACTCTCCCCAATGCTTCTCTCTCAGTTCCCAATCTTCGTGAAACATCTATTCTTCCTTATAATTCATTCCAAAGTTGTCCTTTCTATCAAAACTAAGAGATTTCTCCTGAAAGTAAGACAAATAAATTTATAAGCACAATTGAATCAAAGGAAGTAAATTTGACCCTTTCTTGTCTATATTTGACATAAAAGTAATGAGAAACATAGATCAAATGGGAGCTAAAATGAGGTAAAATAGAAGTTTATCACTCCCCCGTTTCTAGCTTTTTGCTCGTACTCGAGCAAAACAAAGACAAACTAACCTAAGGACGTAACTTAGTTTCGCAGGAATCGTGGTTACGTTTAGCACAAGTAACAAGTCCTTTAAACCCATTGATTCCCCTAGGTGGATAAGTGAGGTTTCGTGAGGGTTTGTAGAAGACATATCCACAAAATCTTAAAGGAAAAACATAAAAAGGAAAAGAGAAACAAAAATAGAAAAACACTTTGTATTTACAAACAAAACATAGATATATACAAGGAAGAAGTTTGTACACATTTTAACTAACCAAATTACCTATGCAACAAAGACATTGGCTTGCATATAAACAGAAGGTACTCATCAAGGCTCTCTATCTCCATAGATGACATTAAAGCACTAACTTTTCACCCAACTGTACATTAAAACTTTGAATCCATCCCGGTGCTTGTGTGCAAGTGTATCATCATCCTAGGACTTAGGTTCACCAGAATCAAACTCAATCCCAGTCGACTGACACAAACAACATTATTGACTTATTAACACAGAAAGAGAGCTTTCCCAGTAGCAGTATGGCCTCAAAGGGTAACACCCAGTAGCATTATTACCTTAAAGAGTAACGCTCAGTACGCATGCCTTAAAGGGATACTTATCATTCCAAATTTTATGTTTTTTTTTCCTCTTTTTTTTCATTTTTTTGGGGAATGCAAACAGAAACCAAAGTAATAGTGTACAAGACAAGTGGGAGAGCCAATCATGAAAGACTAAGACCCTAAGATAATGATGGTAGTAAAAATAAGGATTGAATTATACATCGATAATAAACAATTGGGGTTAGAATTAGGGCCTAAAATGACACACTAAGGATGAAGATCTATCGTGCAGATCATGCTTATGTGGGAGCTAATAGTCAAGATACAAGAGATCAAGGCCAATCAAAATAGTACAAAATTCCTTGAAACCAGTAAAAATAATTTTTTTCTAAAGTTGGTAGTATGGCTTCTCCTCCCCCACACCTGAGTCTCACAATGTCCTCAGTGGGAGCCAAAGAGCCACCACACCTACAAAACACATATATATACAACAAAAATCTACAAAAATAACTATACAAAAATAAAAGATAAATAAGAAAGGGGAAAAGAGAAAAGAGGGAACGAGTTTATCAGGTTAGGTGCTAGGTGCATCTAAACTACCACCTCCTCAAGACGATGATATGGGAAGTTAAAGGAGCATCAATCACTCCTCCTTATCTCAAGATTCATGCTACAAAATCAAATGCCGTCAAAGCTCGTATGAACTTATCAAACACCTGAGTATGCAACTCAGAAGAATGTGAATGAGAGCACTTAAACATGAATCTTGAATGAATGGTAAGTGCTCTCCTAAATGTATCAAATGCTTTTGAAAAATCAATAGAAAAATCAAATGCGGTAGTAAACATGATTTTTACGGGCATGGTCTCGAGGGACAATCTATCAGGGTCAAGGGAGGGGTCATGCCCTCTAAAGGTACCAAGAGACTTAAGATAGTCAACCACATTCCCCTTAAACACATCGTGATGATTAACAAGTAACATATTACGGTCCTCAAGGGAAAGGGAGGGTACTGAACTTGAAGAGAAAGCATGGAAAAGATCAAGGGGGTCGGGGAATATATTATCAACAAGATTGATACTAGTCAGAACAGTAGCCACAGTATCCACATATGACCTCCCTACGAGAGTCGCATCAAGATCATGTTCCTTAATAAAAATATTGTCTGACTCAGAACAAGTATCATCCTCATCAACACTAGTGCTAATACCAAAGGTCTCACCTACCTCGAACTCCGTCGACTGAGCTAAAGGGGAAGGCGTATTAAGAAAGGTCATGATAAATGCAGTGTTATCCCTAAGGGTATTAGGTGAGGATGAAGCAACAATGAGCAAAGTAGTTAGGGGAAGGCCAAGTGCTTCCTCTAGTCCGGACTTTAGAGTAGGGAAAGACGTACCATCATCACATAGATTAACATCAAGTCTAGGAGAACTAAACCTAAGGTCGGTCCCATATGATAGGTCATACTCCCGTATTTTATTAGCAAATTCAATTTGTTGCTCATTCATTGTCTCTATCATACTAGACAATTTAGCAAAACTATCATCAGAAATATCAAAGGACAAGAATTACTATTGTAATCAGAATAATGGCAAATTTTACACACAAAAGGGGTATAATCAGGTATGTAAGGGAGAGGGATGTACAAGTCAGAACAACTAGTTTCAAATTCATAAGCATCCCAAGCCAACCAATCAAGGAAATCACATGCTTCATTAACATCTTTAGCACAAAAATCTCAATACTCTAAAGTAGCACGGGCCTCACAATTCACACCCTCATAGACTGTATTCAAAATTTTTCACTTCTCCAAACAATAACCACAATGAGAAAGAAAAGCATATAGTCTGTCATAGTGTTTTCAAAACAATTCATGCTCTTACTGAGGGAAGTAGGAAGAGAAAGAGGATTTTTTTTTTTTTTTTCAAAATAAAAGCCTAGTCTCGAATGCCCAAGTAAGCTCTAATATTAGAAAACGCCAACTCCCTAGCAACGGCGCCAAAAACTTACTAGCGAAGTTCTAATATTTATAAACCTCAAGTGCAATGTGCATCATTGAGTACTTGGGGTATCGTCCGCAGGGAGTTGTGTTTCCAAATACTAGAACTAACTAAAGCGTCTCAAGTTAGGCAAAACAAAAGGGGGATAGAAAATAGAACTAAACTACTAAAACAAACAAAAGACTTTAATTATAATTAAACATGAGATAAACCAACTAATCAAGTCATACCCGAACCTTTCTAAGTTATGCTAGGATTTAGACTTGATCGATCGCCACATCAAAGCTCACCTAGGTCCTCTTTAAGGGATTGAAGGCTCGTTTAATTATTCTGACCACCTATTTTTGTGGGATTAGCCCAATTAAACTACAAAAGTAGCAACCCTGGATTTAACTAGGACCTAAACTATTTTCATGTCCAAATGCTAGTCATTTTCTTTACTCGCACTAGACAATTGACATTACCTTTCAGCACAAGTCAATTACCCTAAAATACGGATGAAAGCTATTTCAAGCATTTCATCAAATACTTGACGGACATGAAAGAAAATCCTAAATTATAGTATAAACAAGTTAGGTTAAGGCCTAAACAAAAATCAATTAGGCATCTAGGGGAATAATCACAACCAAACCAACACAATCTAACTACTAAACATCACAAAAGCATATAAACAAAATATGAACTTAAATACACAAAGTAAGAGAAAAAGAGAAGTAAAAACTTTTGCTTGATTGAGTTGAAGATTGAATCCACAAACTTGAATCCATAAATCATCCTCTAATCTAACCTAATTATCCTATTTCATTCACCCTCTAATAGGGTTTGGGAGTGGGAGGAGAAAGCCTAATCGCCCTCTCCAAAACCTAGAAAAGATCCCCCTTAAATAGAAGTCCGAATGCACTTTTATCGCAAAAATTGGGGGGGGGGGGAACGGTCGTGCCCCTGGGCACAGGGTGCCCGTGCCATCATGGCAATTCTATGGTGTCCCCTTGAAACTTCAATCTCATTTTTGAAACTCTCCCCAATGCTTCTCTTCGGTTCCCAGGCCTTCGTTAGGCCTTTATTCTTCCTTGTAATTTATTCCAAAGCTGTCCTTTCGATCAAAACTAAGAGATTTCTTCTAAAAGTAAGACAAATAACTTTATAAGCACAATTGAATCAAATGAAGTAAATTTGACCCTTTCTTGTCTGTATTTAACATAAAAGCAATGAGAAACAGGGATCAAACAGGAGCTAAAATGAGGTGAAATAGGAGTTCATCAACATAGAAAAGAGAAAGAATGTGAAACCGTGTGATCACCAAAGAGACTTAAAATCAACTTACGCTCCATTCAAAGTGAAAATATTTTCCTTCATTCTAGGAAAAATATTTTTTCCCTGAAAACAAATTTACCCTCCTTGTTTTACCAAACTCCAGAAAATGAGAAAATCATTTTGCGGGAAAATGATTTTCACCCATACCAAACACACCCTTAGTTGTGATGAGTACATTGGGATTTTCAATAAGCTAATGGACACTAGATCTTGTGCATTCCAAAACCATGGGAAGAAGGTCTTAAATTCCCGTCTTCAATAAGAAGGGAGTTGTGACTCCTAAACTCAAGGCGTACAACAAGTTCTCAAGATTGATATCCTTATATCTCAACTACAAAGTTTTATGATCAAATCCTTTTAAAAGAAGAAAATTTAGAAGCATGAGCAGTAAGGTGAAGTTTGGATTACAATTTTGGTATAAGTGAGTTTGGCCTTACTTAACCTACAACGGATCCAGTTTAAAAAATTAAGCTAAATACACACAAACATGCATGCACGTATACACGCATAGGCTCATACATACACTATTACAGTAATTAGTAAGCTATTAACCAATTCAATAGTCAATCATCCTGTTTGTCTGTTCTATATCCTATAATCATACTATTATCATACTATTGCCACAATAGGATTACTATTTAATTTTATATTTTCTCTCATTCATATAACTTTTGAATCTCATATTATTATCTTGTTAAAATATACCCTTTTTTCATTTCAAGATTTACACTTGTGCATTTCAGATATCTTAATTTGAATTCAACGTTTTTCATATCAAAAAAATAACTAATTAATGGGAACATTGGAAGTGTGGACTTGTTGAAACTCACGAGCGTAGGCAAGTCGAGCCTCGAGCCTAAATTGTCAAGCCTAGCTCATAAAACATACTTACCCGAAACGGACTCGAAATCCGACTTGATCCGAACCGAACTATACCCAACCCGATATTTTCTACAAAGTCGCTTGTTTTTACATGATAAGCGTATTGGACCAAAAATTTAATCCAAACCGAAGTTCACTCAGCCCGAACAGAAGTTAACATGATTCGACTCAAACTTAACCTGACTCGTTCCTAAATCGAATGAGCCATTTGCCAGGTCTATTACCGAGTCCTTGCAGCCGATGCACTGCGATAGTCCTTCTCCCTCACCCCCTCGCCTTTCACCCTTTATCAAATTCCTTGCTTGATCAATTGGTCATGGATTTTGAGAGCCTTTCAACACATCGCAATTACAATATGTAGTCATCAATTGCAGAATCTTTGATAATCCCTTTCCTTTCAAAAAATCTTCGATTCTTGAAGGCCTAGACTTTCTTATGGTCTCTAACAGAATAGCTGTCACTAGGATTTTTGAATTTGTTACCACATTTCAATCCATTGGTTTGCTTAATTCAAGGTGATTAATTAATTTTGTATTTTTCCTTACATATAGGGTAGAATTTCCTCCCCTATTTTCTATCTAGTTTCAGAATTTTAATGCAATGGCGACACCGACACTTCCTGCAAATGTGATAACGATTATTCTCTCACTATTGCCTGCAAAATCTGTGCTAATCTGCAAGAGCGTGTATAAATTATGGTACGATCTGATTAACAGCCTTGAATTTGTGAAGCTCCATCTTGAAGGATCCATCGCCACACAATCAAACCTCCATTTTGTTATTAGAACCCCCAGCCTTCATTTGGCAGATTTTGACACCTTTGATAACCCAGTTGAGTTGGATTGCCCATTCAAGAATCCGGACAATAGTGGTGCCCATGTGGCGGGATCATGCCGCGGGTTGCTCTGCCTGTGGAGCTTCGACTATCACCTTTCTGTATTCTTGTACAACCCAACAACTCAAACCCACAAAATTCTTCCCTTTCTCCCATCATCATTCCCTTACCACATGGGACACTTGAAGTTTGGTTTTGGTTTATGATTGCTTCTCTGAGGACTACAAGTGTGTAAGGATCTATCAGACTTTCCATGATGAGAAAGGCTCTTTGGAGAGTCAAATCAAGGTTTATAGCTTGAAAATCAATTCATGAAGAAGGGTTCAACATGTTCCCTACTATTTTTATTACCACCACGGAGAAAGCAAAGCGCCCTTGTTGGTGGAGCTATACATTGGGTCGGTAAAGATGATAACCAAGTTGTCCTCCCTATACTACAGTTTGATCTTAAGGAGGAAACATTTAGCTCCATGGCACTGCTTAATTTGCATGACAATGACCATGTGCACATGTCTATTGGACTGCTTGATGGATGTTTATGTCTTATGGTTAACTACTTATATTACTCTGATGTATGGGTGATGAAAGAGCATGGAATGTCTAGGTCTTGGATAAAAATGGTCGCCATTTAGAAACGAAAGGGGCATGAGCATTTGGAGAGGCCTATTTCTTTTTCAATAAGTAGAAAGGAGATGTTTTTTATGCTTTCCCTTTACCGAGTTGCTAAGCTTGACATGGAAACCATGGAGGTTACGGATGTAAAGGTTTTGGATTTTCGTGGGTGCATGGATGCCTGGGTATACGTTGAGAACCTTCCCATTTTTAAGCATGATACCTATGACGATCCTCTGAGCAAGCAAGAGCAAGGAAAAGCAAAGAAGAGCAAGAAGAAGATGCGGCGGAGAAAGCGAAGAAAAAACAGGAGGTATAGGAAACTTCTAGTTTCTTGTTGAATATTGTTTATGTTTGCAATTTATATTCAGAAAGTGTCACATACAATTATTCTTTTTCCCTGCTCACGTTTAGGCATTAAATTTCGTCCCCTTCCCCCAGCTAAAACGATCATATATAGGAATCTAGTACCACCATATAATATCAGTTGTTCATTACTGTTTGGCTTTGCTAGATTATAGCAGGCTGCAACTATCTAGAGCTGAATTGAGATGAGAGGAATAAAGTACAAATAAGAGGTATGATTTTAGTTGGGCACTTTTGTAAAGTATAGTTTACAAACTTATTGTTGTTCTCTCTTATTTCACTTTCCTATTCATGACTATCTGTCTACGTCAGTATGAATAATTATAGGTTGTGTGCAATTTACTTGGCTATTTTTGTATTGTACTCATTCATGATTCATGTGCGATCATCTGCATTTGTTGACTCTAAGAGTTACATAATGATTTTGATGATAACAAACAGTGTGGATAATAATTATATATGAAATAGTCATTTATTGAATATTTATATTATTTGTCAGTTTCATATATAACGATCTTATTGGTCCAGTTTATCAAATTAGTTACATGTTTGATTAATACATGCGCTTAGCACTTGAATATTTAAGTCTTGGATGAAAAGCTTTGATTGATTATTAGCGGAAGTGATAGGATATAATATTGAGTTTCTATGGATATTTATCCATTAAATCTAAGTAAATAATATTAACGGACGGATTCTGACAAATTCGCTGGAATTCCGGTGGATTTTCCGATGGAATCTGACGGGTTTCCGACAGAATTTTCTTGAGAAAATATTTCAAAAAAATTTTAAAAGTTTTTTTGACCCCGACTGGAATGGAGGGAAAATTCAAATTTTTTTAATATTCCGACGGAAAAATTCGTCGAAATTCCGTCGAAATTTCTCTTATAAATTTTGCTCCATACTTCATTTCTCAGCGCTCATTTTGTAAAATAGAGAGAGATGGAGAGAGCGAGGGAGCACCGTCGCTTGCTATCGCCCCATCACCGCTTGTCGCCTTCCCGCCGCCGTCACCTCCTCCTGCCGTCATTCGTCATCGACTTTTTGAGAAGCTTTCTCGTGTGTAATTTGTAGAGATCTATATCGAATTAAGTATATACATTAAATTTAATAATCTGTATAATTAATTTGCATGTAATTATGTAAATTTAATTTTTTATATAGTTAGTTTGTTACATTGATATTAGTTTGTTACGATGATAATTTGTTCTCAATTTTGTAATTTATTGTTAAAGAATATATATTTTTATTAATTAAGCATGATTAATGCTAATATCAATTTACCGCCAATGATAAGAGTTTATTGTGTACTAGAAACATTGAAAAAAATTTTTTGTAGTTGGGTACTGTATTTTTTATTATTTTTAAATAAAATTTAAACATACCGATGGAATTTCCGACGAAATCCAACGGATTCCGACGGAATTTCCGAGGGAATCCTTATATTTTTATATTTGTTAAATAAAATTTAAAACTTCCGGCAGAATCCACAAAAAAAATAACTTTTTCTTGAAAATTTTTCCCGAGGTTTTTTGCATCCGATGAATGAGTCTGTCGCCGCCTTAATTCCGTCGGGATTCCGTCTGTATGCGGTCCGACGAACTTGCGATTTCCGTTAAAAAGTATTCCCGACCGGCCTTATTCCGACGGACGATATCGACCGGAATATCGGTCAGAATTTTGTTTTTCCGACAGAAAATGTTGCTTTTTCCTTCGGAAAATTTGTCAAAAAAACTGATTTTTTAGCAGTGAAAATATACTCTATCCTATTCAAATTTGAATTTCAAATTTGAGAATACATAAGATCACTTAAGGATAATATTATCTTGCTTCAATCTCGTTGTACTTGCCATAACAAAAGTATATGATTTGATCTTGCAAAATTCACTTAGATGATGAAATATTCTGCTAATTATGCTAGTGAGATTATATAAGAATTATTGACATGATATTGATTGAGAATGATGACATCCTAATCGAAAATCAAATCTCTTGTTGTTTTATTTGATTCTAAATGATTATTCGCATCATCTACATTTCAAAAGCAAGGAAAAGATTCTATGCAACTTCATGTCAAAATCCACCGTAGCAAATTCGCTCAGAAAATCAAATTAGAATCTGCAGATAAGATTTCAAGGGTCTGAAATGAGACTTCAAGATATTTTATTTGAAAAGCAAACAATCAAAACTCAGCCAAGGAAGATTGAAGAAAGCATGTAGTGATCTTGCAAGGACTTTCTAGTATGCCCTCGCCTAGTTGTTCAATATTGCTCTCTTTTGGGTATCTCTTTTCTTTAGGGGGCGGCCGAAACTACGAAATTACAGGCGTAATATCGAAAACAAAGTATGGATAGGAAGTGAAATATGAGATATTCTAGAAACTGATACAGTGCTCAAACTATCACATAGAATTCTTATCTAGTATGTCAATAATAATAATAATCATGCTCACAGTATCGCTTAACTGCATACACTTTTTCATGGAATTAGTTGACCTTCTCTTTCCCATCTACAAATTTGAACACCAATTCACAAATGGCATGAAGCAAGATGATTACTAATGTAGAGCTTGAGCCTCTAATCATGGCGCTGATTGTAGGTAGGCCGAAGCCCTTGACGTCAATGGTAGTGACTATAGTGAGGAAGCCCACCATTGACACATCACAGTTCTTTCCACAGAACACATGAGATATGACTGCGATCAGAAGCGTAGTAACTAGGATAGCAAGTGAACATGCTTCTGAGTTCGGAGATAAGATCAGGTGAAACGACAACAGGGGGAGCTCGACATACGTTAATTTGTGAGAAGCCAAGACATAGAAAGCCCTTACCACCACTGCAGATTCTACTAGACACTTGTTTGGGACATCGATTTGATGCATGGTGACAACAAAATGTGAAATACCTAATGTGAAGCCTTTAATGGAATTGTGCTTTTCTCTTTTCTTCTTTTTTCTTTTTTTTTGTTTGGAGGGGTATGCAACCTCACCACAGCTTGTGTTTATCTATGGATGTAACTACCACTGTTTAAGAAGGTTGAAGCTCATTCATATTCATATTAAACACAAATTGTTGGAGGGGTTTTGTCATGAATAAGTTGTCCTTCCTGAGCACCCTTATTTCATGGGTTCATTCATTCTCCCATAATTTGGCTCTGTTTGATGAATAGCTATTACCTGTTAACTATTTAGATTAGTTGTTTGTATTAGTTGTTTAAATTAACTAATTTTGGAAAAACTGCTTGGTAAAATTATCTGTTTTCGACAAATTTACGAGACAAAAATCTAATTCTCTAACTTCCAAAAAGTTGATCAAATTAGCATTTTCAAATTAGTTTTTTGGATCCAAAAAACTCTTCTAAAATGTTGTTTTGCCAAACACCTAAATTGGTTTATTGACTAAGTCAAACAGCTAGTTTTTGTCCAAAAAGCACTCTAAAAAGGTCCTCAAAAGCTTTTCTAAAAAGTTATTCTATCCAATACCTAAATTAGCTTATTGATTAGGTCAAACAGTTAATTTTGGTTCAAAAAGCTTTCCAAAAGACTGTTTACCAAATACTCCCTCTATATTGCCTCAAGTTGTTTTAATTGGAAGGTGGAACCAAACGGGTAGTATGATTGATACTGCATTAACCATTTAATTGAAAAAATGTAAAGGTTTTTTTTTCATGCAAGGCCATTACGTTTCTAATAGAGTTATGAAGGTCACTCGCTATGAATTTCTTTGACCCTACAGTTGCCACTTGCCAGGCACCTCACTGATATTTATAGGTGGGGCGTTTGATACAGAGTACTTGATGCTAACACATTTATCAAATGAACCTATCACCATAAATTGTCAATGAAGAATGGATGTTTCTGGATGGTACAATGGTGAAGTGGACTATTAGATTTGATTATTGACCCAAAAGAATAAATTAATTCATGAGGTTTTTTCAGATCTAAACATTTTAATTTCTTTTAGATTATTTAAAGTACAGATCATTAGTATTTAATTAGAGATAAGAATATATAATGTGACGTTTCAATTCACATCTGAATTCAGAAAAATTTGTTTTACTTATGGTTTAGTCCTAATTTTCTTTCTAGTTAAGTATCCTACAAGAACTTAATGTTCTCAATGGCTGCCTTATCGTCATTTCCTTTTGTTGTCCATACAACCCAACAACCCGAGCCACAAAATGCTCCTCTTTCTCCCAAGAACCTTACCATCCCATTATCCAAAGAGAACCTCCTCGTGTTCAGTGATGTCTGTGACGATCTTGAGAGCAGGAAAGAAAAGAGCTGGGGGGTAGAAAAAGAAGAAACAACGGGAGCTATATATGCGGAGTTTTAATTAACTTTCTTGTTCGATAGTATTTTTCATTATGATTTACATTTGGCCTCAATTAGAAAGGTGGCAGATGTGATTGATATATTTCCATGCTTCTAGATGTATACTTGTTAAAGATTGTTACTCTCATGTTACTAACATAATACGCAGAAATCCAAAATCCATTGCATAATATAATTTGTTAATCACTGTTATTACTAAATGATTTTTTGCTGATCTGGGAGAGTAAAAGACTCCATCAATGCACCGTGTCATTGGTCATGCAACTATGCAAAAGCAGCAAACTACAAACAACAAACTAGCAATGGCCATCACTAGTTGGACTGAGAAACTGTGAGAAAAATAAAGGAACGCGAAACCATCACTGTAATAACCCAACCCTAACTCATATTTAATTATTTAGATCATATTTATTTATTTAACTAATCATATTTATTCATTTAATTAATCATGTTTATTGATTTAATCACTTATAGTTATTTGTTTAACCAAATCATGTTTGTTAATTCAGTTACACTCAATTTATATATTTATCGAATTACCTTGTGTCATTTAAATTTTCCGCTTTCATTTACCGTATTTAATCATCCCGATTGAGGGATATTTTATTTGGGTCCCATTTTGCAATTCAAGTTTCATTGATTGTTAATTCAAGTTTCGTTGATTAATTAAGTATCGAGTGAATCGATAGTAGGCCTCGGTAATTATAGTTTAAGAAATCATTATTATTATTATTATTATTATTATTATTATTATTATTATTTTTATTATTATTTTCATAACCTCGCAAAAAATTAATTTTGACCTACAAAAATTCAATCGTATACGGTTTACATCCCTTTCCGGCCCAAACCGTATAAGCCAATCATAGCCCAAGAACCTTGCATTGTTAACTATGATATAAATCTAACCTTAAATTTAACCACGATTAGCCAAAAAGCTCCTTTATGAGGAGTTACTTATTAGCCAAGTTATGTTTCATTTTTAGCCAAGTAAAAACCACACACACTCATCTTCTCTCGTCTTTCTATCTCTTTTTAAGCTCCAAGTAAGTGATCTCAACCTTGATTCTTTTCATTTTGATTTTTGTTTTTGTGATTTGGGTTTTGATCATGTTCTTTGGAAGGAAACAAGAGTTATTTTGATGTTTTTAATTGTGGATTGAGTTTCAAGCATGCTAGGGTTTAGAGGTTTGCCATGATCATGTTAACTTAAGTCAACTAATGGATTTGGATTGTTTTGTATATAATTTTGTAATCTTTAGTCTTATTGATGATTATGATGGTTTTTTGGTGATTTGGAATGAATTGAAGGTGAGTTCAAGTTGACCATAAACCAGGGTTCTAATGATATTGCAAGGTTTAGCTCTCCTTTAATGGCAAGCATGTTATTTATGTATATTTGATTGAGAAATGAATCTTTGATGTATATGATTATAAAGTGAAATTGAGTATTATGGCTTAATATAGTGATGGGAATGACCAAAGCTTTGTAACATGATTTTAAGAAGTAATTTTAAATGAGGATTTATGTGAAAAGAAAGGAGAAAACTGTGATAGTGTAGCAATGAACTGATAGAAAACAAGGGAGACTTTGCCAATAGACTAGTAATGATCGGCCCAATTAAAAATTATAATTTTGGGTAGGTAGATAGGTCAGTGAGTTAGCTTTTAAATACCTTTTGAATTGCCTTAATCCGAGTTCTGTGGAAAAAGTTATAGCTATTTTGCTAGAACTACATAGGTTCGACCAAAACTAACATACTTTGTGTTCTAGTCCCATTTTAGGAACTCTATTGTGGGAATTATATTTGTATTGTAAATGAAAGTTTTTCAAGACTTCTTAATCTTTCCATGTTGGATTTTAGGTCTCTATTTGAGGTCAAGGGCGAAAATTATGAATTTTTGAAGTGAACTAACCTGCTTTGGTGCAAATTGGGTTGTTATTGTAATTTTTGTGCAGCGTATACTTGGAGGAAAATTATGAAAATTTTACTATAGATTATCCATATTATTTTCGAATTTCCTATACGATCTCATGAATTTTGGTTGAGTATTTTGAGTTTGGTGATTTTTGGAAGTATTTTGAGTAATTGTATAAAGAGCAACAATAAAGATTAAGTGAGATTGAGCGTGCACTCATTTTGTGTATTTTGGGCCAATTAAGGTCATTTAATGGGGGAAAAAAAATGTTATGGGGGTTTAATAGGGCATTGAACTCAATTATGGAGAGAAAGGAAGACAAGTATGTGTTGTGGGAGTATATTTATGAGTTATGGACTTTACAAAGGAAAATACCAAGTTTAATAAGTTTAATAGCTTCTATGGTTTTCAATGACTCAGTTGGGGTTGAAAACTACATTTATTGGGCTTATGAATGAAATATGAAAAGTTGGAAGAGTAATGATTCAGGAAACAGTGTTTATCGGATCATGTTAGTGTTATATATGCCATTTGACCCAAGATACATCTCTCATGACCTTAAATCCATCTTATCAGTTCGTTTCAAAGGTACTAAAAAAAAATCAATCTTTCATTATAACCATCATGAAGGCCTATTGCCAAGAATCATTTACTCTTATTGTCAATCTATTTATAACCATCAAGGCCTTTTCCTTTTTAATCTCATCTATCTTATTGTGGTTTATTTTACTTTCATTTAACTTTATATTAGATTAATTACTTTCAATTACCTAGTTTTGGGGTTGTCTTAGCATAACCTACCTTACAAGTTATGTGAGTTACTTACTGAATTTCTGTCAAAGTTATAAGTTACGTGAGTATTATTTACTGACTACACACATCTACAATTACATTTGTGAAGCAGAGTGGATGTCTAATTTATTGTTCCCCATCATGTATAAGTTTTATCAATTTGAAACATATTTATCAAGTCCGAATCCATTTTAAAGACTCAAGGTACGTTCATTGCCTGAATCTTTAAGATTCAGCACCATTTTATCAAGTTATAATATCATTTGGTAAGTATACCAATGAATTTGTTTAATCAAAGATTTACCACATAATTAGTAACCCCATTAGTGGTAGGGCAATGACCTTTTAATCAGTGATACGTCGCGATGTCGCGCCAGGGTTTCCGATCGACCTAACAGGTGTGCACCTATTAATGGATCATCATATCTATCAAGGGGTTCATTTATAGATAATAATGAGCAATTCAGTTTCATGTTACTTACATTTCCATTGCTATTGCGAACTAAATGAATTGTAAAGGCGGGTACCCATCAACAGTATTTCTACACTCATTTTATAATACAGGAATGCATGTATTGAGTTTTAACTCACATTTTCGAATTGTTTTCATGTTTTCCATTTTAGGTGATGAAGTATCATATGTTTCTCCATTTAGCAAGCCCTTTTGGAAGTCATCAAATGCTCACAGTAGATTCAGCATAGCATGAATGTTGGGATCAACCTCAAGGTTAAGTTGGGTCTATATTTAATATACATGTGCAATGTGAAGTGCTAGTTAGCACATGATATGATTAAGTCGATTGTACTGAAGTTGAACTATTATAGACATTGGACTTGGAGTATTTCACTTTAATAGATATTGTGATTGTGAACATGAGTTGTAAGATTGAATGGTTTCAGTGAGCCTTGTCCTTATCAGGAAGGCGATAGTGCCTTCCATCATTAAGTCTTCTGTTGCGGTTATCTATGAATTAAATAATTAGCAATTTACGGGTATTATAATCACATAAGACAATTTGTACGAAACTATGTACTACAAATCATTTTTTGCTAATCTAGAAAAGGAAAAGATGACATCAATGTTGTGTATTAGTGGTTACACAAGACTATAGCAAACTGCAATAAACTAACAATGCTCGAATTGAGAAACTACGAGGAAAAATGAGCTATTCCCCTCTGTCCTCACAATTAGTCCCGTTTATAAACAAAAGCCCACTCTTCGAGAGGAAAAAAAATACGCTTTGATTTCTAAGCGGGACTATTTTATCAGGAAGAACGTATATAGATGTACTGGAATATAAGGCATATAGATACTTCTGTTATTTTTCGCTTGATATGTGTCTGGGCTCTAGGGATAAATGTTAGGATCGAAGAGTATGAAATCGAATGCAATAAGAATATATCACGAAATATATAATAGCAAGAAAAATAAATCAGTACCAAGAACACCAAAAATTTACGTGGAAAACCCAAATTGGGAAAAACCACGGGTGGCGATAACTGGAAAAATTCACTATGTGTTTGGAGAGTATAAGTTGATCTCAAAGCAATGTATTTGAGTAAGAGATCAATAGGTGATTACAAATTTACTCAAAATACTCTCTCAAAACTAAAGAAAAATAGTGAATAATTTTAGGTGTGAATGTAAGAAGATGACGATGATTCTTGATTGATTGAGGATGATCAAGCTTAATTTTGGGATGATGAAGCTTGATGAAGATGATGAATATTTATAGCAGCTTCCCTTAATCTCTAGCAATTAATCAGAATTAATCCGAATTAATCCATGCCATTGCCATCAAAACACAGACAAGATAGAAAAGCAGCCCAAAAGTCTCCCAGACTGCCACGGACTGTGGCCCATTGGCCACGGGTGGACCGTGGGCCTCACTGGCACATCTACTGTGGCTGGGAAGGAAAGAAGCTTTGGGCCACGTCTGGTTGAAGGAAACAGCCCAACTAATAGCTGAGTCAATGTAGGTCAAACCTGGAAGAAGCAAGCCAGGACGCTGAACTGGGCCATGCAATAAGTTGGGCTACATGAATATAAGCCTGGCTGTGCTTTATTTCCTTTCTCTTCTTGCTTAGCCCAATCCAAATAACCTAATTAATATTTTTGGACCAATTTTCTCAACAATCTTCACCTTGGACCAAAAATTCTTCAATAGCTGATACCGCCATAAAGCCCCGAATGGTAGAGCCCCGTAGGGCGGAGCCCGAAGGGCTATTAAAAGTTATGAATACCAACTAAGTCCAAGCAATATTGGAACTTAGTAATAGGTAGTGTTTTGGTGAGCATATCAGTGGGATTATCAGATGTATGAATTTTTTTCACAATAACTTCCCCTTGTGCAATAATATCCCGAATAAAGTTCTACTTTACACTAATATGCTTGGTCTTGGAATGATAAGCATCATTCTTTGAAAGATGTATTGCACTTTGACTATCAGAAAACATAATAGTAGTACCTTGCGCAATGCCAAGCTCAATGAGAAGACCTCGTAACCATATAGCTCCTTTGACGCCTTCAGTTGCAACGATATATTCAGCTTCAGTTGTTGATAAGGCTGCAATAGATTGTAAGGATGATTTCCAAGAGATAGCACCCGTACACAAAGTGAAGATATAACCAGAAATAAAATGCCTATGGTCAAGGTCACCACCATAGTCAGAGTCAACATAACCAATAACATCAAGGGTAGTGGACTTGGATTTACCAAACACCAAACACTTATCAAGAGAACTATTCACATAATGAATAATCTATTTCACAGTATCCCAATAATCCTTACTAGGACTATGCATAAATAGCTCACAATGCTAACCGCATGGGATAAATTAGGTCTAGTGCAGACCATCACATACATGAGGATACCAACTGCACTAGAATATAGAATATGAGACATCTTCTCAATTTCCTCTTTAGTTGTTGGACAAGAATTAGATGACAATTTAAAATGAGCAGCTAAGGTAATAGAGACCAACTTACAATCACCCATATTGAACCTATCAAGTATTTTTTCAAGGTACTTCTTTTGGGATAGGAAGAGCTTACCGGCCTTACGATCTCTATGTATCTCCACACAAAGAATCTTCTTAGCTGCACCAAGGTCCTTGTAACGCCCCGAAAATTTCAGTTACTAATTTCGATTAATATGTGAATACGTGTTTTATGTTTATGTATTTTAAGTGTTTTATTTCGATATAGATATGTGATTTAAGTTAATATAATTATGTTTGGGGAATAATTAATTAGGGTATGGTTCTGCTAAGATTTTATTTTTTTCAAAAAAAAAGGAAGAAAGAGGAAAAAAAAAAGAAACGGAAAAGAAAACCGAAAAAAAGGGGGGCGAAAAAAAAGGAAAAAGAAAAGAAAATGGGGAGGGGGGGATTATCTCTTTTATGCGTGAATTAGAAAGGGGAGGGGGTTGTCTGGTTTTCTTCAACACACGCACATCACGCAGAGAGGGAGGAAAAGAGAGAGAAGAAGAGGAAGAAGGAGGAGGAAAAGAGAAGGAGAAGAAGAAGAAGAAGAAGAAAGCTAGGGTTTGGAAATCAACTAAGGTGAGTAATTTTTACTTTCTCTAACCCTAAAATTGATTAGGGGAAGATTACTTTGAGATTTATGTTCGAATTTTCAAAATTAAATTCGAATTGAAGCTTTGAATATGAGATTTTAGGTTTTGTTGGATTAGAATCCTAAATCAATTTGTTAGAAATCTACTACTAAAACTTTCATGTTTATTTGTGATTTGTGAGTTATGTGAATGTTGTGAATTAATGGGTATGTTCTAAATTCATACAAACACATGCTATACTATGGATTTTGGGTTGATTGCTTGTATTTGGGATGAGGAAGAGAGTAGAGAAATATGGTTAATTTTCGGATTTTTCAAGGATTCGTGTACTGTCAGATTTTCTGGGAATGTTTGGATGCTCTAAAAATCCTCAAATTTTTACTGTAGGTTACTCATTGTATTAGGCAACTTTCTGTAAAATTTCGTGAATTTTAGATTTGTAGTTTGTAAGTTATGAATTTTTATTTGAAGCTGCCCTGTTTTCAGTATGTAAATTCAGATGGTGTTTGGAATTAATATGAGCTATTGGATTGGAGAAAAATTATTCAATTTTTACTGTAGAATAAGGCTGATGTCTAGAAGTATTCTGTAAATTTTGATGAATTTTGGAGGTGTATTTTAAGAGTTATGAATTTTCTATTGATACTGCCCTGTTTTGGGTGCATGGTTTTCGGTTACTGTTTCAATTATTTTGAAGGACTTACTTAGAGAAAAATTATCAAAATATTACTGTATATTCCTCATGGTATTTGGTGTTTTCTGGTAAATTTTTGTGAACTTTGGTTGGGTATGCTAAAAGTTATGAATTTTTGAGTTTAATTCACAGATTTTTGAGTATTTTGGCTGACTGTTTGAATTTCTGGGAATGATTGGCCTGGACAAAAATCATGAAATTAATATGTTAGAATCTACATGTCATTTTTCAATTTCCTACAGAGTTTGGTGAAGATTGGATGTGTATGCTGTGAGTTATGAATTTTTGAGTTAAAGTACCTTGTTTAGTGTAATTATGGGTTATTTGTATGTTTAATCCATAAATTAGATATGAAAAGGCCATTGTTGAGCTTCTTAAGAATTTTGATTGTGTGATGAAGTTTGGGAAAATTATGAAAGGTATTTTGAGTTGAAGTATGCTCTATTTCGATTATGTTTTTGTTATAATTGTGGAATTGAATTTCTTTGAAAATAAAAATGTGATTATATGATTTTATTAAGTTACGTTTTTGGGGAAAGAGATCATGTCTTGACTGAGGCTATTACAGAACGTTCTAGAACTATGGCCATAGTAGTGACTGCCGTCATGTTCAGGTCGCCTAGTGGGAGAGGCTATAACCAATCCCCTGGGATATGAATGTCGACCTTATGTTTGTGTATGAGCCATGTGGGTCCCTAGTGAGGAGGGTTTCGGCCTCAACTTACTAGGATATGAATGCGATTCCATGGTTTGTGTTGTAGGTAGTTCGCGTCCTTCAGAGCGTTGGGTGCCTGGTTGGGACTATATGAATGAGTTGCGGCTGGTCCACCATTGGTTGGTACCATATGTTTGAGCCGTAGCTGGGCCACCAGGATGTGTTTGTCACCCCTGCGTTGTGATGGCTCTTTGTGTGAGTCATGAGTTGATTTCCCCTAAACTAAAAGTTTTGCATTCAGTTAAGAATATGTGATGTGTTGTGAAATTGGTTTTGGATTGAATTTGGACTTTAGTTATGAAGTGGAAATCCTTTTGGATTGGAATTGGGCTTTGGATTTGGATTTGAAGGTTCTTTCAAAACACCTATGAGCTTGTGATTGACTTTAAGATACATATTATGTGCTTATGTGAATTTTTGAGATAAAGTTGATTTGATGTATGTGCCAATTATGGTTATGGGCTGGCCGTTAGGTTGCTTAGCAGATTTTGCTTTCTTTTAGACTCTAGTGAGGACTATGAGCCCAAAAGACATGATTGGTATGGGACAATCATGGTTAGTTTAGTGAATAAACTAACAGTAGAGTTTGTTTAGGGATTTAAGTGAAAACGAAAACCCTTGAATCGTACCTGGTATGGGACAAGTACGACTACGCTACTGTAATTGCCGTTCCATGACATAAATATGTTGTGTGTATGGAAGGTATAAGTTTATTTTGGTTCTTGAAGCATATGAATGTTCTTATGTCACCTTGTACATGTTATATGATATGTTCTGTCTATATGTCATAAGTTACCTGTACTGTATGATTATGTGTTAACCAGTTAATGTGCAAAGTGTAACAACGGGGAAGGTAAGGGTTATTCACTGGGCTCGGGAACCTCATGACCTCACCATTTTTCAGGTTCCGGAAACCAAAAGGGACCACAGGAGCATTAAGAGAACTTATTTGGACCTGGAGGGCACGTTATATGTGTCTGTTATGGATTATATTTAGTAAATACAGTTTTGTATTTTGATTTGGATATATGTAAGAACATTTTGTATATGGTTTAAGTATATATGCAATGTATGTTTTAGAACTACCGGCCCGAACTTTCGTTAGACTGTGATTAGAGTTTCCGCTGCTATCAATAAGTGAATTAAGATCATAGAGCCTTGTGGATTCTCCTAATCGAGTGTCCACGGCGGTGACGTGTCTGCCCCCTTCGGGCAGGGCGTTACAGTCCTTCATCTCAAACTCATCACTAAGTTGAGATTTCAACTTGTTGATCAAGGACTTATCCTTAGAAGCAATGAGCATGTCATCAACACATAATAGCAAATACACGCAGGAACCTTCAAATTGCTGAAAATAAACACAATTATCATAACGACATCGTGTATACCCTTGTCTAATCATAAAAGTATCAAACCTCTTATACCATTGCCGCGGAGCTTGTTTAAGAGCATAAAGAGACTTCTTCAAGCCGTATATAAGATTCTCCTTATCGGGAATCACAAATCCCTCGGGTTGCTTCATATAGATCTCTTCCTCCAACTCACCGTGGAGGAAAGTTATTTTAACATCTAGTTGCTCTAACTCCAAGTCAAATAAAGCAACTAAAGCAAGTAGCACTCTAATGGAAGTATGACGAACAAGAGGAGAGAATACTTTATCAAAGTCAATACCTTCCTTTTGGTTGCAACCACGAACAACCAAACATGCTTTCCACCTTGCATCTTCAACTCTGGGGATGCCTTCTTTGCACTTGTAGATTCATTTAGCAGTTAAGGCACGATAGCCTTTAGGAAGTTCACAGAACTCCCAAGTCCCATTCTTATGCAAACTCTCCATTTCTTCTTGCATTGCCATAAGCCAATTTTAGGAGTTAGGGTAAGAGATAGCCTTTGAATAGGTTGAAGGTTCTATACCTTTGGGAGTCTCTTGTGCTACAGTGAGTGCATAGGCTATTAACCCACTCTCATCATCAGTGGTATAACGAGCGGGCTTTCTAATTGTTCTCCTCGGTCTATTACGAGCCATAGAATATATATCCTCCACCTGAGACTCATCGAGACTTGAAATGCTTAGACTTGGCTCATCAATAGGAACCTCATTGTGGAATGAGGTAATGTGGATGTAGTACCTTCACCTTGAGTTGGAACCTCTAACTCCACCTTGTCACTGGTATCATATGGATCACCTGCACCAGTAGAAGATACAGTAGACTCTTTCCCAAGAGAAAACATAGCATATTCATTAAATGCAACATCGCTGCTTTGGATGACTTTCTTGGAACCAGGACACCATAAATGATTTCCTTTAAACTCGGATGCATAACCAAGAAACATGCACTTAATAGCCCTAGGAGCTAGCTTGCCATTATTGACATGTGCATATGCAGGATATCCAAATATTCTCAAAATAGAATAGTCAATAGGATTACCTGACCAAACCTCTTCTGGAATTTTGAAATCAATAGATGAGTGTGGAGAGCGGTTCACAAGATAACAGGCCGTTGAAACAGCCTCAACCCAAATATCTCGACGGTGCCATAAACCAACATTGGAGAGCACACATCAAGCTCTCTCTAGAAGAGTCTGGTTAATACGTTCAGCAACACCATTTTGTTGAGGCTTTCCAACTAAAGTTTTGTGTCTAGTAATGTGTTGAATAGCACAAAACTCATTGAAGTCCAACTCACAAAACTCTAGACCATTATTGATCCTAAACTTTTTAATTTTTCTCCTAGTCTGGCTCTTGACTAGGGTCTTGTATTTCTTAAACATAGAGAATGCTTCATTTTTATGTCTTAAGAGATAAACCCATATCTTACGAGAGAAATCATCCACAAAAGTCAACATATAGCGTTTTCCTCCAAACGAAGGAACTCTAGAGGGACCCCATAAATTTGAGTCAATATAATATAGGATACCCTTGGTGTGGTGTTTAGCAATAGAAAAACTGACTCTCTTTTATTTGCCAAAAATACAATGATCACAAAAGTCTAATTTACCCATATCTTTGCTACCAAGAAGACCTCTCTTGCTTAGGATAGTCATGCCCTTCTCACTTATATGCCCCAAACGAACATGCTATAAACGAGTCAAATCAACATTTGATAAGGAGGTAGTGACAGCTACAGCACCTATCACCGTAGAGCCTTGTAGGATGTAAAGACTGCCACATCTGACACCCTTCATGAGAACTAGTGCACCTTTGGAGACTTTTAAGACTCTAATACCTGCAAGCATTAGACTCAAGAGGATCAAGTGAAATAAGGTTGCATTTTAAATTTGGAATGTGACGAACATTTGTTAAGGTTCTCACAATATCATCATGAGTTTTGATTTACATGGTGCCAATACCAACCACATTATATTGGGTATCATTGCCCATAAGTACAACACCGGAATCTAGCGGCTCATATGTCGAAAACCAATCCCTATGGGGACACAAATGATATGCACAGCCAGAATCTAAAACCTACTCAACAACACACCTATTGTTTGATGTAGTCACACATAAGACATCACCATCTAACTCAGAATCAACAATGGAAGCTTCAGCTGATTTTTGAGATTGTTTGTTCTTCTCCTCTTTCTCCTTTTTATTTTTTAGACTATAACATTCATCAACTAAGTGTCCTCACTTCTTGGAATATTTGTAAAATTTGTTGGATTTACGCCCTCTAGACTTAGAACGCGAGTTTCTCCTAGTAGTGCCCTCTTTTTTCAAAGGGTTTACCCTCAAACCCTCACCTTTATCATTAGAACGTAATTCAAGGTCGAATTTCTCTTTGGACAATAAACTTGTTTTTACATCCTCAAAAGATAAAGTCTCATTGTTACTATATAACAGTATTTTCTTGAAATGCATATAGGAAGAGGGTAATGAGACTACCAATAGAATAGCTTTGTCTTCATCCTCAAGTTTGACATCCATGCTTTTCAAATCAATAAGAATGGAGTTGAAATCATTAAGATGATTTTGAATAGGAGTACCTTCGGCCACAGAGACCGTGTACAAGCATTCTTTGAGACGGAATTTGTTGACGAGACTTTTCGTCATATACAATACCTACAATGCGAGCCAAAGATCTGTTGTTGTGGTCTTATCAAGGACTTCATGAAGGACATGAGGCGCCAAGCATAGTTGAATAGTTGAGAGCGCCTTCTCATCAAGATCCTCCCATTGCTTATCAATCATGGATGCAGGCCTCTTGGTTTTGCCACCAAGAGCTCCGTTTTGTGTAAGAACGGCCATCATTTAAACCTTCCGAATGTTAAAGCTAATCCTACCATCGTATTTAGGAATATCAAATTTCGTGATGGTTGCCGCCTTGAACCTAACTCTGATACCACTCGTTAGGATCGAAGAGTATGAAATCGGATGCAAACATAATATATCATGAAATAGATATTAGCAAGAAAAATAAATCAGCACCAAGAACATCAAAATTTTACGTGGAAAACCTAAATTGGGAAAAACTATGGGCGGCGATAACCGAAAAAATTCACTATGTGTTTGGAGAGTACAAGTTAATCTCAAAGAAATGTGCTTGAGTAAAAGATCAATAGGTGATTACAAATTCACTCAAAATACTCTCTTAAAACTAAAAAAAATAATGAATAATTTTAGGTGTGACTGTAAGAAGATGATGATGATTCTTGATTAATTAAGGATGATCAAGCTTAATTTTTGGATGATGAAGATGATGAAGATTTATAGCAGCTTCCCTTAACCTCCAGCAATTAATCAGAATTAATCCAAATTAATCCATGCCATAACCATCAAAAACAGACCAAGAAAAGTAGCCCAAAAGTCTCTCAGACTGCCACGAACCGTGGCCCATTACCACGGACCGTGGGCCTGGCCACGGGTGGACTGTGGAGCACACTAGTGCATCTGCTGTGGTTGGGAAGAAAAGAAGCTTTGGGCCACATCTGGTTGAAGGAAAAAGCCCAACCGGCAGCTGAGTTAACGCAGGTCAAACCTGGAAGAAGCAGGCCAGGATGCTGAACTGGGCCATGCAACGAGCTAGGCCGCATGAATATAAGCCTGGCTGTGCTTCATTCTCTTTCTCTTCTTGCTTAGCCTAATCCAAACAAACTAATTAATATTTTTAGGCCAATTTCCTCAGCAATAAATCCTTTCTCATAGCTGAGTGTTCCCATACTAACAAGTAGTGTAATCTCGAATGGACTTGCTTTGTTTTTTCCTTCTGATATTTTAGCAGTGCAAAATGGCAATGCTAGTAACACCGCAAATAGTATTTGTAACATTTTCAATGATTTAAATTGTCTTCCTTGAAAAACTAAAACACTTGAAAAGTTGGCTAAGAAAGAGTGAAGTGTGACTGAAGCATACGAGGGTCAATTGCAAAGAAAATACAGGTGTGTATAGTACACCAAATCTTGCTGGGAAGAGCAGATACTCATGAAGATTAAATACAGTAACGGTGGTTAAACTATTAAACAATTCTTTACAAGGATGATTAAAATGGCGTACATTGTTTGCAAAGCAGCTGAATAACAGGTACTTTTTTAAGGAAATTAGCCGGCCCTTTCTTTTCCGGCTGATTGTTTGAACACCAGCTCATGTTCGGTGGTATTCTAAATTTCAAATTCAATCAATTGCTACCTCGTATCTTCGCGTAGCTTCTCGATTGTTTTGCCTCTTCGATTTCCTTGTTGGTTTCAGGGAGTTAATGGGTCCTTCTTTATGACTTATTAGGGAAGATTTTATGATAATTTATGGGCTATTAAGAGTGAGAGATTTTCTGAGCATTCATCCACCATTCTCATTCTGCTCTATTGTAAGAGTTTCCAGCTCATCAATTCCATAAATTGGGCATTTGTAGTAGACATTCGGTGGGCAAAATTGCTAGCATTTGTGAGGCATTTGTGACTCGTTTGTCTCCTCGAACATGTTTAGATTGAGTGAGAGTTTTGAGATTTTTTATTTCTTTTGATCTTGTTGCCGACTTAAGATCTTTATCTCTCTTTGTATTGGTCTCTTTTGACTCACCTTTGATATTATTTTATACTCACTTATTTTGTAGTGAAATTTACGCCATCTTGCAGCCTGTGGTTTTCTCTCGATTTTGGTTTTAACTAAGGGTGAGCAAACCGGAAAATTTTTCACCCTTTGTAAAAAGCAAAATCGAATAGAAAAATTGGTTGACTGGGCAGATTTTTCATAAAAAATTGGTTTGTTTAAACAAACTAGAAATTTTTTTCATAAATGGTGCGATTTCAGTTCGGGGGGCGAAAAATTCGATGAATTGTGGTTTACAGAATCGAACCGGAATCGTTTTTTCTAAAAAAAGGCAGAGTATTTATTCAGTAAAAATACTAGATTTATCTTATCAGGCAACCCCTTTTTGCCTGTCATCCACTTTGTCTCAGTGTCTTAACTCTCAAGTCTCTCTCTCATTCCTCATTAGCTCAATTGCTCTTGCCTCTCGCCAGTTGCCAGACTTGCCACCAGTTGGTTGTTACGTCTCAGTCTCTCACATCTCTAGCCTCTCCGCTCAAGCAGACTCCTCCGAAGCTTCGCCTCCGCCTTCTCTCTACCACTTCCTCCCTCCGTGGCTCCACAGTCTCTGCTGACATACTATTGGTTTCTATTCAATCTCATCGGCTCAAGTATTTTCCTGTCAATTTTCATTTATTTCATTCGTTTCTCTAGTTCTTTTGTTGTGATTTTGTTGGCTTTAATTTTTGTTCGAAGGTTGGTCATTATTGATATATGGTTTATTTGGTTGGTTCAATTCCAGGTAGGTACATAATTCTTTGGTGTGATTCTGGTACTTGGGAATTTGTATCCAGTACATTTTTTGAGGTTGAATTTGGCTAATGTTGTAGTTTTTGTGAGATGCTGGTTGTTGGAACTATTTCATTAGATTAAATATTTGTTGGACTAAACAAAGTGATTAATTTAGGGATTGTAATCTATTTAATTGAAGGTATAGAAATTGCCATGAGAAATGTTGTTCTCCCTAACATTGAAAGATGCTGCATTTGTTCTCTTCAATAATCACTTGGTGATTGAGTTATTAGCTTTAATTTTAATTTGTGTTACTACTTATATTATTGCTAATTTGCTAGATACTGTTAACTAGATTGTTCTGCCAGTTTTTTTTTTTTATTAGGAGTTATGGTGAAGTTTTTCAAGTGTAGAGGTCTTACGTCCAATAAAAATGAATATCTTACCTTTTTTATTTTGTGGGGTGCAATGGCTCAGGATAGGAGATTATGGTGGGATTGGATTAAGATCTTAGATCGCTGAGAGTTAGCCTCGTAGTTGGTCACTAGGTTACAGTAGAATGAGTGTGGTTGCGGTTTCTTCGTATGTTTTGTTTGCATGCAGGTAGTTCTTGCGTCTGGGAAGAGACATTGTTTGCCTACTTCTGGTTGTTAAGGTACAGTATCTTCCTCAGCTTTGTTGCACTTATGGTCACATAGTTACTGCCGCCTTATTTTTTCGTATTTCTTAACTCATTCCCTGATACTTACCCTTAGTTTTCCCCATAAAATGTTTTCTCAAAGCCTTTCTTCTATAAATTGTTTTCACAAAATCTGATTTTTATGGGTCTCTTGAAATCAGCCTCTTTATGGGTAGAATTGCTGGTAAAGGTAAGGTTGCCTACATCTGGATCTCCCCAGATCCCACGAAGGCGGGATCCACACTGAGAGTTGTTATTGTTGCAATGTTTTCAAGTTCGAGCAATGATACAGGTAATCTAAATGTTCCCATGAACATAATTGTTGATGATAATGATGATGATCATGATGATGTCGAAGAAGTGACACCAAAAAATATTATAAAAGGACCATCAAAGGAGGCATAATGTTAAGCGTTCTTTCTAAACGGTCTCAATCGCTCCCAAACCCTCCCAGTTGTTCCTAAATGAACAACTAGTCTTATGCTTCACAACCACTCTAAGTGCCTCGCAAACACTATCAATCGCTGCAAAAGGCAAGCCACTAAATCTAAACATTGCTAATTGCTTCTGTTGAGTCAAAATCTTACCACAAGTGCACAACATAACTATAGCTAGCAACCGGAAAGTATGGGTCGTATCCATAGGGAACTTGCTTTCAACTACCAGAACTAATTAATCTACTCAATCTAGGCAAATCAAAGTTATAGATTTGGATATAAACTAAGAGAATGATAACACGTAAAGAATTGAATAAGAGAACAGAATATTAAAATGCCTAGGTTGAGATTAATAGCACAGTTTTACAACAAATTAATTACTAGCACCTTCAAACAAAACCAAGCATGCATTATGAATAGATAGATTGTCAATCAAGCTCATCTCCTCCCTCTCCTAATGGTTAAAGACTAATCCTAGAACAAAAACAACCTATTTTCATAGGACTAAGTTAAAGGATTACAAGGTCTACAATCTCTAATTCCAATTAGAACTTCAATTATTTTCATATCAAAATCCTAATTGTCTATAAGTCACGCTAGGTAAAGGTTTCATCTCTCAACGCTCCCCTAAACCCGAATAAAAATGGATGAATACTCTTTCGAGTAACTCATCAAACACTTGGTGTGCATAGTAGAAATCATGAATACAAACATGGGGAAAGCAAGGGTTTTGGGCCTAAATCATGATTTAATTAAACATAATCGACATCAATCCCAACCTAAGTTGGGAAATTTAGCCTAGAATCATATTGCATACCATAATCACGAAATCCAATTCAACAAACATGGTTCACGCAAAACCTAGAAGAACAACGAACAGTAGAAAGAGAATCAAGAAACAAACTTGAATTAATAGTATGGGAAAAGTAGAACAATCTTCAATGGTATCCAATTCAATCCAAAATCACTAATAAAATCTCCTCATAAAAAGCTAGAAATCTCCTAAGAAAAGTGCTATTAAAGGAAAACAAAAGATGTCTCAAAACAGCCCCTGAAAAACAATTAAGTCATGAAAAGCTGGGGGGACGTACGATCGTGCAAAAACGCATGGCTAGCCGTGCAAAATTTTTGGGCAGGACGAACGGTCGTGCAACTTCGCAGAAGCTTTCTGCCTCAGGTGCACGGCAATGCAAAAGTGCACGGCTAGCTATGTAACTTTCTGGCTTCAATTTCTGACTTGCACAGCCATGCTTACATGCACGGGTGGCCATGCAAGCATCTTCCCTTTGATTCCTTAAGCATTTGACCCTTCCATTTGATCTTCGAACCTTGTTCCTCCCTATGACATCACTCCTCGCTCTTTCTTAAGCCAACAAGTGCGAAACCCTCCTAATTAAGGCCAACACACTTACAAACAGGAGAATCAATCCAAATAAGATAATTATGAGAAAGAGGAGCAAATTTTATCAAATCTTCTACTATTCCTAGGGAATATATGGAAAAGGCTTATGGAATTAAGGGGTCCAAATGATGAAATTAGAGGTTTATTAACCCCCCATGCTTATCTCTTGCCTGTCCCCAAGCAACACTACTCTTGAATGATCAGAAAGGAAGATGAACCTCTAAACACGTCCTCCTCAAGAAAGGGATTGCAAATCAACAAATCAAGCTAAATCATGCATTAAAGGCGGCCAAGCTACGGTGTGAAAAACATTCTCGATAAAACACATATACAACCATCCATAAATCACCTTACCCAAATGCAACACATCAAACACCCCGATATTGAGGCATATAGTAGGAAAAGACCTTCCTCAACAAATGGTGAGTAAGCAAAACCGACAAGACCTCACTTTGGGGCAGAGTGGAACACTCCTCTTAATATGTTTGGAAGATGTAACAAGGATGCACTCAATACTCTATCCAATCAAACAAACTATCATAAGCTTGGTAGAGTTCTCAATTCTCCACACTTGATGCAAAATACAATAAGGCAATCATAAGGACTTGTAAAGAGGATGTAATGGGGTTAAAGTTAAGGGTGAGAAGTGGAATAATTTAGGAGAGTGGAGCTATTAGTTAAAAGACTAGGGAGTAAGAACACTTCCACAACTAATGCCAAGATAACAACTTCACACCATAATTGCAAGTTGAGCAACAAACCCCACAAAAACCTCAAGGGAATCAAACAAGCTTATTATAATAGTCCCATGCTAACCATTTTATTCACAACTTCTCCGTTTCTTTCTTTTCTTTTCTTTTTCTCTTTTCTTTTTATCCCTTTTTTCTTTTTATTTTTTTTTCTTTGAGAAGCAAAAATAGATATATGTGGATAGCATTGAAAACACAAAATCAATTCGCAATTCCTCTAAAATAAGCCACCGATGTGGTACCCAATGTGGATCAACTTCCCAAGCAGACCCAACTAAAATATAGAAGTGTCGCTCTACTAGACTTTGATAAGGATATAAAGAGTATGCATAGGCCAAATGTGTAGTGGATGTGATGCAACAACAAAAACAGGAAAAAGGTACAAAGAGCTAGCCAAAAGGATAGTACACATCAACGGCTAGCTTGTTGGCTTATGCGACTATATGAAACAAAGATTGCCTCAATCCTATCAACATATGCAAATGGTAAATGCGATTTCAAAGAGAACAAGACAAAGTTCTCAAGATGCATCATGGAGAAGTCACATAAGAAACAAAGTATGAGACTAGATGTAATGAATAGTCATTAGGCTCAAAGATCGCACAGGTAAATCTACCACAGTTAAGTAACTTACTCCAAGATATATCCCACTTATCAAAGTTAATCAAGTCAAACCACATGAGCCTCAAAGGCAATTTGCATGTAACGTAGGGCAAAGAAACTACAGATGATAATGTCAAACACAGTTTCACAAAACTGACACCAGGACAATCAACACTTTTATACACAATTAACACGATCGATCGATCGCCACCCCTTGTATTCTCGTCATAAGAGGGGTTTTCACAAACTTTTATTCTTTTTTTTTTCCAAAAGCAATAAAACTAACTAAGAAAGTAATAAAACATATAGGATAAGAAGTAGTACCTGAAAAACTTATGAATGTTCAACTCGATCACTCTCTTTTTGTAATGCGAAATCTAACCTATAGACTCTAAACTACATGCTCTAGTAAATGAAAAATGCAAAAACAACCTAATGAAACTATATGAAGTCCTATCTATATGATGTGAATGCAAGCAATGTCAGTCGACCAACTCTAGGATCCACAATTTTACCCAAAGGGCTACGAACTCAACCCTATGCTTAAGACTTTTATTAACCTCAATAAAAAGGACACATAAAAAGAACAAGGAAAGGGGAAAACTCATGGTGCAAATGGGAAAAATGGAAGGGACGAGGGGGGAAGAAATGACATACCTTTTTTTCTTTTTTTAGTCTCTCTTTTTTAAAAAAAGAAAATGCCATGGGTTGCCTCCCAAGAAGCGCTTGTTTTAGATTATGAGCTTGACCCTTACCTCAGGTAAATGATTATGGCAAGATGGAGGTAGGTGAAGTAGCTGAAGTAGTAAACAGTGATGCATCCAACACCTCCCCAGGGCGAAAAGTAGTCCCTCCCAAACTAGCAGTGATCGGCAGATGTAGGTAAGGCAAGGCTATCGATCTCATATGAGGTCCTCCATACCCATCGATTACCTCGACTTTAGAGACAGCTACAGGAAGTGCAGAGAAAATAGGGACTACAGGATCTGGGTCGACACTAGGAATTGAAGATGGTGTAGTGAAAAGTAAACAGAGATTGACCCTTTTCCCACACAACTGGAATGACATAGTGCCCACCTGCACATCGATTATAGCTCCCACAGTAGCAAGGAGTAGCCTGCTCAGGATGAGGAGGACCTGGAAGTTTTCATCCATGTCGACAACAACGAAGTCACAGGGGATGACGAACTTACCAAATTGAACTGGAATATCCTCCAAAATACGTACAGATTGCCTGGCGGAGCAATCTGCTAGCTAAATAGATACAGTGGTGGGTGTCAGGTCCCAACAAGTTTAGCTTTTTGCAGATAGAGAGAGGCATTAGGCTCACACTAGCTCCCAAATCACAAATAGTTCTCTCAATCTGTATACCCCCTATACAGTATGGGATGGAGAAGCTACCAGGATCCTACAGCTTTGATGGTGATTATCTCTGCTAAATCACACTACAGACTTCTCTAATAGGAGCCACTGAAACTTCCCTAGGCTCTCTTTTCTTGGAAAGAAACTCTCTCAAAAATTTCAGATAGGTGGGTGTTAGCTTGAGAGCCTCAAAGAAAGGAACACTAACATATATCATTCTCAGAATATCCAGGAACCGCGCGAATTTGGGCTCAAACTTAGATAGCTTGGACCATGCCACCCTTTTAAGGAAAGGTACAGGTGGCTGATAGGGGCGAACTGCAGGCGAAGAACTAATCCTCCCATTAGAGCTCGAATTCTCTTCTTCCTCCCTTCCCTATGTTTCTACAGAATCAGGAACTGAAACTATCTTCTGGAGAACCATCACAGAGCTCTCTTCTAACCCCTCTCCCATCATAGAAATGACATTAATTCGACCCTCAAGGTTGGTCTCAGGCTGACCTAGTATATGCCCCTGAGGCTGAGACAGATGACTGACCCGCTGAGCCATCTAGGTAATTTGGGTATCCATTGCCTTCTGGTGGGAGGCTATAGCATCAAACTTGGAGATCAGTTGATTGATCGACTCATCAAGAGCTTCATTAGGCTTGGTTTAAGTAGCTATGAAATGCTCCATGAGGCTCCCCAAGTTGGACTTGGGTTGAACAGGTGGATGGGGTGGGTTGTAAGGATCTCTATATTGGAAACCAGACAGTTGCATAGAACTCTCAGATGAGGGTTGGGATTCTTATAGAGAGGATTGCAGTGACTCTTCCAACATTGATTGTAGGTAGTGGAGTGGGAATTATTCTGTGGTGGGGGGGTTAAAGCTATTCAGTGCATTAACATGCTCAATGGTAGAGGGAACATTGTAGCACTCAACAGATGTGTGACCCTACACACCGTAAGTCTCACAAAAAGCATAAACTCCGATTGGTGACCCCGAAGAACTTCCCCGAATGAGAGGAGTACCCATACTGTTAAGTCGTTGTGCCAAGGCGTCCACCCTGGTGGTTAGAAAGATCACAATATCAACCTTACCTGTCATTGCTCCTCTTTAGGGTGCCTCTCTCATTCGACCAGTAGTAATTGTTGGAAGCCATCTCTTCCAACAGAGCCTTTGCCACTTCCATAGACTTCTTTATAAGAGCTCCTCCCGCTGTAGCATCAATTGACATCTTCACTGACTGCGCTAGCCCATTGTAAAATGTTTGGACTAAGAGCTAGTCAGGAGCACCATGATGGGGCCACTGCCGCTGAAGGTCCTTGAACCTCTCCCAAGCCTCGTATAGGGACTCTCCATCCTGCTAAGTAAAGGAGGTGATGTCTATCCTCATATTTGTAATCTTGCCAGGTGGGAAGTATTTGCTGAGAAAGGCTTTGGAGAGAACTTTCCAAGTAGTGAGCGAGTTAGGCTCCTCGTTTTACAGCTAGTCACTAGCTCTATCCTTCAGTGAGAAAAGAAAGTGTCGCAGTCGAATGGCATCGGTGAACACCCCGTTGAGCTTGATAGTATCACACTTCGCAAGGAATTTGTGAAGATACACATTGGGATTGTCAAAGGGGTGTTTGCCGAACTGGCCCCTCTCCACAAAAGTTACAAGGGCGGGACTGAGCTCAAAGTTGTTAGCCTCAATCGTGAGGCTAAAAATGGATGAATTAATGCGCAATGCTCACGGCAGGGCATAGCCCTGCAGCACTCTGTTGTTTCACTCAACCGTCACGGCTTCTGCCTTCTTCTTTCTTCTCGCTTCTCTGCCTCACTGTCGTGCGGTTGCTTCAGTATCAGGATTAAATGAGACAAGGTCTTGATTCCCTTAGCTTCTCCTATGCATATGAAACAAACACTACCCCAGCATAAATAGTGTCTGGCAAGAACAAAGAAGAGCTGTAGCTAGCAACCGGCAAGTACGGGTCGTATCCACAGGGAACTTTTTTTCAACTACCATATCTAATCAATCTACTCAATCTAGGCAAATCAAAGTTATAGGTTTGGATATAAACTAAGAGAATGATAACAACTAAAGAGTTGAACAAGAGAACAAAATATTAAAACACCTAGGTTGAGATTAAGAGCACAATTTTACCAGCAAATCAATTACTAGCTCCAGCAAACAAAACTAAGTATGCATTATGAATGGATAGATTGTCAATCAAGCTCATCTTCTGCCCCTCTCAAGGGTCGAAGACTAATTCTATAACCAAAGCCACCTATTTTCACGGGACTAAGTTAAAGGATTGCAAGGTCTACAATCTTTAGTCCTAGTTAGAACTTCAATTATTTTCATATCAAAACCCTAATTATATACTAAGTCACGCTAGGTAAAGATTTTGTCTCTCAACGTTCCCCTAAACTCGAACAAAAATGGATAAATGCTCTTTCGAGTAATTCATCAAACACTTGATGCGCATAGTAGAATTCACGAATACAAATATGGCGAAAGTAAGGGTTTCAGGCCTAAATCATGATTTAACTAAACATAATCGACATTAATCCACCTAAGTTGGGAATTTAGCCTAGAATCATATTGAATACCACAATCACGAAATCCAATTCAACAAACATGGTTTCTATAAAACCTTAGAATAGCAATGAAGAGTAGAGAAAGAATCAAGAAACAAACTTGAATTAATCGTATAGGGAAAGTAGAATAATCTTTAGTGGTAACCAATTCAATCCAAAAGCACTAATAAAATCTCCTCACAAAACCCAAAAAATCACCTGAGAAAAGTGCTCTTAAAGGAAAACAAAAGATGTCTTAAGTCGTGAAAAACTAGGGGATGCATGATCGTGCAAAAACGCATAGCCAGCTGTGTAAAATTTCTAGGCAGGACGCACAGCTGCCTCAGGTGCACAACTGTGCAAAGTGCATGACCAGCTATGGAACTTTCTGGCTTCAACTTCTGACTTGCACAGCCATGTTTACATGCACGGCCGCCCATGCAAGTATCTTCCCTTTGATTCCTTAAGCATTTGAACCTTCCATTTGATCTTGGAACCTTGTTCCTTCCTGTGACATCACTCCTCGCTCCTTCTTGAGCCAGTAAGCGCCGAAACCCTCCTAATTAAGACCAACACACCTACAAACAAGAGAATCAGTCCAAATAAAATAATTATGAGCAAAGAGGGGCAAATTTTGTCAAATCTTTTACTATTCCTAGGGAATATATGAAAAAGGCTTGTGGAATTAAGGGGTCCAAATGATGGAATTAGAGGTTTATCAGCTTCCGAACACTTCCAACTACTAACTGCTAATTTTAAATGTCGAAAAGAATATGCCAAAATTGTTCACTCCTTAAAATTTCAAGATGCTAAGTTGTTATTTTCACAAACTTTTAGTCCATTTTATTCACTTATAAGTGGGGTAGTTAACATTTAGGTACCCTGAGGTTAATACGATTAATTTTTTTGACCTGAGTTTTTGGACTTAATTTTTAAGCATCTTCACTTATGAATTTCTTACAATTTAGTCTAAAAGTTACCATAATGTCCTTAATATTTTACTTTTCTCCTTTTCTTCTTAAAAAAAAACCCTAAACCCACGCTTTCCTAAGCACCACCTTTCACCTATCCAGCCACCACCCACTACACCACCTGTGGACTGCCCAATCGCACGAAACACCACCATCGGGGACTCCAACCACCAACTACTCCACTGATGGTGATGGTGTGCCAGAAAATATCTTATTTCCCTAACCACACCTTCATTCTCTCCCCTAATCTGGCAGCTTTTGAAGGTGAGGGGAAGAAACATGAGGAAGAAGCTCGTGAACCAATTAGTTAACCGACTTGCAATGATGACCTCGGTGACAACAAGAATAAGGGTGATATAAGTGAGGCAAGCCTCCTTTTTGACGGTCATAAGGTAAGAAAAAACAGTCCTGAAGAACGTGGTAGCACCAATAGCTTGATTGAATGAAAACGGGAGATATGTTAGTGAAACATTCCCACTAACAGAGGCGTAGAGGATGAGGCTAAGAGCAGAGATCTTGAAGAATTGAACTCGAGATCGGATCGTCTGCATAGGAACCATCTTCATCCGGGTTATGGTTATGTAGCTAAGCAAAGAGCAAGCAGTCATATGGCACATCATGAGGAAGATTGGGCACTTAAACCCATAATTGCTCAATAAGTACCTGTTAAGTAGCAAAATCCCAATGTTTGATGAATAACATGCAGCAACTAGCCCGATCGTGAAGAGTTTGTTGTTGTTACTGCTACTCTTCATGTCGATTTCTCTCTCTTCTGCAAAGCCCTCGTCAAAAATTGGGACGCATGAATCTGAACCCTAGATTGTTGCTGTACAGATCTGGGCAATTGGGGCGGGTTAGACTTAGACAGAGAAAGTGACATTTACAGAATGGAGCAAAGGGGTAATACGTAGTCAATGACGGCTGGAATTGAAGCGGGTGGGGTTGATGAGATGAATGGTTGTTGGAGTGGTGCTAGAATCGAATATGGACATGAAGAGAGAGAAACGCACACTCAGAGATAGTAGGAGGTTTGATAATGGCGACTTTGGTTGGTGAAGGTAGTAAAAATTGAAGGAGGACAAAGAATGACGACGTTAATGCCTTAATGGGGGTCTTCTACAATGTGGAAGAGGCCATAGTTGATGTTGCGGGCGGTGGCCGGATAGGTGGAAGATGGTGCTCATAGTCAAAAGTGTAGGTTTGGAATTTTTTTAAAGAAAAAAAGAAAATTCAAATATCAAGGATATTATGATAATTTTTAGACTAAATTATAAGAAACTAGTAATGTGAGAATACCTAAAAATAAAGTCAAAAAACTTGGAGTCAAAAAAATTAAACTTTAGGGTACTAAATGTTAATTACCTTCTCAGTGTTGATATGAAAATTCTACCATAAATGAAACAAATTTCAATTACTATAATTGATAAATTCTAACCATCAATATAAAAGAAACTAATCTGGACCATTGATGATGATTACCTACAACCCATATAGCAGGTTGACCTCTCTATTTCTTTGACATCTTCTCTTCCTCTATCTCTTTCTCCCCTCTGCCTAGCTATCAAATTGAAAGCCAAGCGCCCAGAAATCTATGACTTTTTAGCCACTAAGGCTCCTCCGCCCCTATGAATGTTGCCGTCGAGCCTTTTCTGCTGTAACCCTTTTATTAAATTGACCACAAGAACCTAATATTCTTTTTCTTTTCCCCTTTCTCTTTCCTCTAGACCTTTGGACCTCTTTAACTAATAGAGGTTTTTTCTCCCCTAATCATGGATATCTCTAAAATGGTTTTTTCTCCTCTTTGGAGTGTATCACGCTGTGGAATTTTAGTGGAAATGAATAGGAAGGCCCTGTACAAAGAAAGAGGTGTGGCCGATACTGCCAAGTCCAGCCCAGCAAGTATTTGAGGATGGAACACATAAAGAAGATGAATTGTCTCATTCACCTTCGATTTTATTTAAGAGCAATTATGGTATATTTCTTATGGAATTTGTTGGTACTGAGGTTTGTGTGCTTCGTTCGGGAGGGTTTTCTATGTAATTTTATTAAAATTTCATCCAGCCCGTCTCTTCACTATTATTTCTTTAGTTTGTCCCCAAATTACACATTCTTCCAATGAATTCAATACGAAGGCAGCATCGGCTATCACTAGCAAGTAATATCTCTCTTGCTCTCCCATCGGCTTCCCTTTTATCCTTTGTTTGGTGATTTACTGATTACTTGTTCTGTACATGATCATACAGAAGGATATGCGTTTAACTGCAGTCATGAAGAGTATCACGAATTGAGGATACAGGGAAATTTTCTTGAGGGATTTGACAAAGGTGACATTGAAGGGGATGGTGTTGTTTTTAGCAATGAATCCGACCTAAATTTATATACTTTAAATGGTTGGAAATTATCTTGAATCAGTTTTAGTTTATTTTTCCATTTTAAGTCGAAGAAAGATGAGAGAGGATGAAGCAGTTGGCAATAGCCGCCATCAAAAAGGGAACCAAGGAAAAAAGAAAAAAAAGAAGTGCAAAGTTTACAACCGGATACATCAAGTAACGCTAAAGCAAATCAAAAGCTGAGATTTTATTTCCAAATACCAACGGCTGATGTAAAAGTCAATTATAATAGTTGAAAAAACATCAATTATGATAAAATCTTCGGTGTTAATCACTTCAGAAACACAACGTAGCGAACAATCTTTAAAAAAAAAAAAAATACAAAACTATGGAGACGAATAAAAAATCAACGGGGTGCTGACACGTGCCGGAAATGTGTGCCAACTAGGAAAGACAAAAGAAAGTGAGGAAGAGGACAAGTAAACGTCCGCCACTGTACGCGCGCTTCACCGGGACGAATCGATGACAGATCATATGACAGTCCCAATTGCCCTTTACTCATTCCTCGTCAGAGTCCCAAATCCCCTAAAACCCTAGAAAAATTCTCCATCATCTCATCATCCATTCTCACTCCTAGGGTTTTTCGAATGATATTCCTCATCTTGAAGTTAAAGCAGCATCATCGGCCATCCCCTTTCTCTGCCTCCTGATCAATGTCCGCCATTGACACTCCTCCTTCTCAGTCTCATCATCTCCACCTTGATCGTCTCCCCTCCAAGCGCAAACTGGACGATTACGATCATTTCTCCGTCGATTGCAACGGCGGCGATGACTTCCCCCGATTCCGGAAGAATTCCAGTTCGAGCTGCTCTAATTCCAACTCCAAGGGCAAGTCCATCCTCGATCCTCAGTCATCGTCGCTTCGGAATCTCAATCTCCTCCTGGGCGAGTCATCAAGCTCCAGGCCAAGGCTTCAGCTGCAATTCTTCGTTCGGATGATCTCCGGGGGCAAAACCCTCGTTCTCCAGGCCAATCTCAACGACACAGTGGAAATGGTCCACCAGAAGATTCAATCAATCACGGGCATCCCAGTGATGGAACAGCGACTCATCTACAGGGGGAAGCAGCTTCAGTGGGAGCAGACCCTCCAGGAGTGCTCCGTTCAGAATGACGCTGGCCTTCAATTGGTTGGCCGCATGAGGAGCACCGACCATCCTCGCGCCTGGCGGGTAATTAACGACATGGTTTCTATTATTTGTAGGCTCTGTAGGAAAGAATATCCTAATTTCAATTCTGGGGTTGTTAAGGGCAAGCTGGAACAGTACATGGCTCTCCCCCTTGATAGACCCAATAACCCAGCTTCACTTCTTACTAGGACTAGGAATGACAGGAAAAAGGGCTCTAACAAAAAGAAAGAACTGGTCAATGATGATGATGACGAGGAGGAAGAGGAGGATGACACTGTCGCTGCTGATCATATTAATAAGATTGATTACTGTAAGATATTCCTGGACGCCTGTGCTCCTCAGGCTTTAGTCATGCTTTATCTGTCATCCGAGAAGCGGAACAAGGATTGTGCCGAGGATTGTATCCGGTCCTTTGTGAGTTCTGTCAAGGATTTAGTGGGGACGACAGTCGAGAGAGCTTATTGTGCTACCATAGTGTTGGAATTTTGCAGGTTGCTCAGGATGACTGCGGCTGATGACAATGAGCTTTATCTCCATTGCAGGAGTACTCTTGGCTCGATGCTGGAGAGGGTGGAGTTGGCAAGCGAGGCCAAGGAAATGTACAATTGCTCCAATGGGGGTGGAACCACCTGTATCGCTGTTCAAGATGTGTTCCCTTTCTTGAAGGAGCTGGGACAAAGAATAGTCAAGGATTTGGTGCAGAGTGTTGAATCAAATGCTAGCAGTGGGCCCTTGAGTAGGGATGTGGGCGATTTCTCTGCCTTTTTGCAGCCTGTACTGAGTGTCATCCACAGGAGGCTTACTGTAGCAACAGTGAATCACAAGTCTAAGGGAAGAGCCACTCCTTTGTTCCAAGAGGTTGAGCATCTGCTTTATCTTTTCAATGAGTTGCTTATTTGGACTGAAAGATGTCTGAAGAACATGGAGCTCTGCCTGGCAATGAAGAGGAAAAAAGATGAAATCTGTCGGCCTGGATGGTCCCAATACCTTGCCATTCTGAATGAAATGAGTAGCATTTCCGTACTTTATCCAGGATCTGAACACCAGTTCTGGACCATGATGGGACAGAACAAGTTGGCAGTGCGTGGCCTTGTCGTTAGATTTGCTAAGCGTACAGATGATCATAGTTGGCTTCTTAAGCATAAGGATATCTTGGATTTTGAATCAAGAAGGCATTTGGCTATGCTGATGTTCCCGGAGCTGAGAGAAGATTATGAGGAGTTACATGAAATGTTAATAGATAGGTCCCAATTGCTTGCTGAATCATTTGAGTATATATCACGTGCACAGCCGTCTTCATTGCATGCTGGCCTCTTTATGGAATTCAAGAACGAAGAAGCTACAGGTCCGGGTGTTTTAAGGGAGTGGTTTTGTTTAGTGTGCCAGGCAATTTTTGATCCACAAAATGCACTTTTTGTTGCATGTCCGTTGGACTTACGAAGGTTCTTCCCTAATCCAGGCAAGTATTCGGTAGTCTTTCCTGTTTGATTCCCTCTCCCTCTACGAAAATCAAAGGCCCAAAAAGACACACCTGATATACTTTTGCTCCCTTGTTATAAAAATTGCAATTGGTACGGGTGGTATGAATGGCTGATCTGTTCAGAAGAATATCTGGCATTCCACTTTAGACTTACTCTGAAAGAACTTATTGTGGTTGAACTTGTATTACATTCATGTGCCTTCTTTGTTCCTTATGGGTACTTCTACTGTTTTCTTTGTAGCACATGATGTATTATGGTAATATCCATTTGGCTGATGACGCTTATCATGTGGTATGTTGATTGTTATTTAATGTGTGCTTGTAGGGAGCACTGCTGTATGACATTGCACACTATTGTGTATGGACATTGAATGTGATTGTGATTCTGTGTCCTTTATTGTGTGTTGAATCAATGGGAACACACGTCCAATTTGTGTAGTCATCCCTGATTTCTGTAACATCACGGGAGCACTCTCTCTAATTGATTTTGTGGAGGTGGAACTATCTGCTTATGAAGCTTCTTAAGGATGAGTGATTGTTGATGTCAGTAGAATTTCCAACTCCATATGCTTTCAATTTCCCTAATCATAAAGACTAGCCTCAAGTCTAGGTGAACTGAGACTAAGGTCGGTCTCATGCAATAGATCACATTCCCTCATCTCATTTACAAATCTTTAAAGTTGCTCATTTATTAATATTCGTATCATTTTTACAACTTCTTGTCAAGAAAAAGGACAAAAGGTATTTTCGTCATTTGGCTAAACGCACATGCTTTTCTAAGTGCTCCCAACCGCTTCCAAAGGCTTGAAATGCTAACCACTAGTCGTACTCTAAATATTGATAACTACTCCCGAACGCTATCAATCGCTGCCAAACACTAGCCGCTAAACGTAAACGCTGTTGATTGCTCCCAAATGCTTCCACACCACTCAGATTAGCCTCAAGTCTAGGTGAACTCAGACTAAGGTCGGACTCATACAATAGAACACATTTCTTCATCTCATTAACAAACTGCTTAAGTGGCTCATTTATTAATACTCGTATCATGTGGTACGTTGGTTGTTATTGAAAGTGTGCTTGCAGGGAGCATTGTTGTGTGATCTTGCACACTATTGTGTATGGACAGTGAATGTGATTCTGATTATGTGTCCTTTATTGTGTGTTGAATCAATGGGAACGCACATCCAATTTGCATAGTCTTTTCTGATTTCTGTTAACATCATGGGAGTGCTCTCTCTTATTGATTTTGCATAGGTGGAAGTATCTGCTTATAGAGCTTCTTAATGATGAGTGATTGTTGATGTCAGTAGAATTTCCAACTCCATATGCTTTCAATTTTGTCAGTTTACATCTGTGTTTCTTCAGTTGAAACTGCAAAAATACTAGTAGAGTTGAGGATCATCCGAGGGAGAGAAAGATACAGTGGGAATACGTGATCACAAAATACTTTTGTCGGGGTTCTTGTGTTTATACTCTGAATAAAGGATGAACTTGCCAAGTAACTTCGTCAGAATGATTAATGACAGTAGAAGTGGGCTACCAGTCTTATCAGAAAAATAGTGTCGACCATGTTACCCTTCTCAGTAATTGACTGGAAGTCAATAAAGTGGTAAGACTTAAGCAGAAGAAAGGTGATGATTTATTGTGTGGAATTATTTGGAGGCCAGAGATCAATTTCTCCTTGGATGGTTGTGAAAGAAGAAAATCATCTTTGAGTAGTTCCATTCAATTGGATTAGCACTCTAGAGAGCATCTTATCAACATATAATGTTATATTCTAATAAATTTCAGCTTAGCCCAGCTCACTGAAAGCATATTGTGTTCACTAGCAACAAACTAAGAGTCATGATCCTACTTCCTCCAACTATCCTATTAACCAGGGCCTAGAAAACTCATGCACAGTCTCGCAAATTTTGGTGCCTTGAGCTTAGATACTTTCCCTTGCGTTCTTAACCAGCCGAAGCTCTTTGTCTTCTACCATTTATATGAAAGATATTGGCTCTGTGAATACCCAAGGTGTACTTGATATGCTGGTCAGCTAAATGCAAGGAGATGAATGCCATTGTCTAGTAAATTTGATTTCATTTGCTCTGCCTTTTAACTCTGTTCCCCATGCCCCCTCTCAAGAAAAGGGGAGAAGGAGGCAAGGTGCTAATTGTGATTTTCTTTTTTTGATTTACGCCTAGTTATGTTTTGAATCTATTGTGCAGCATCTAAGGTAGATCCGCTTCACCTTCGCTACTTCCGCTTTTCGGGTAGGGTAATTGGTTTGGCCTTGATGCACAAGATTCAAGTTGGCATTGTTCTGGATCGTGTGTTTTTCCTCCAGTTAGCGGGAAGAAATGTTTCAGTGGAAGATATACAGGACGCTGATCCATGTATCTATAACAGCTGCAAGCAAATATTGGAGATGGATCCTGAGTTCGTTGATTCTGATGGTTTAGGGCTGACATTTGTGACTGAAGTTGAGGAATTGGGGTCAAGGAAGACCGTGGAGTTATGTGCTGGGGGGAAGGGTATTGTCGTGAACAGTCAGAATAGGAGAGAATATGTAAACTTAATTGTTCAGCACCACTTTGTCACGTCAATTACCGAACAAGTGTCCTCCTTTGCTCAAGGTTTCTCTGATATTCTTCATGACGGGAAACTCAGAGCAACCTTTTTTGAAAGCCTTGAGCTTGAAGATCTTGATTGGATGTTACGTGGAAGTGAAAATGAGATCTGTGCTGATGATTGGAAGGCACACACAGAGTACAATGGCTATAAAAAATCTGATCCTCAGATAGTTTGGTTTTGGGAGGTATGTTGACCCTGAACTTTGGTCCTTCATAACTCATGACTAGTACTTATCTGTGTATCTAGAGTCACAAATTTAGCTCTGCTTTCGCACATTGGGGCCCCCTTGCTCTTTGTCTTCTTCCTTTTTCATTTTCCCCCTGTTTTTGTGGGTGCTTTTTTTTTTGGTGGGGGAGTGGTGGTCCACTTTCGTTTTTTATGGTTCTCATTGTTTGAAGTGGCTCCTCTATATTGTGCTGGATTTATCAAGTTCTCACTTAATTTGACATTCATTCTATTGGCTACACTTGCAAAAATTAATACAAGTAAGCTCTTGCATACATTCTATTGGTTATCCTTGCAAAAAATTGGCTCATGGGTGATGTGGAGGGCTAGGTGCCTACTTGTGAGCGAAAATTTTGGCTCATGGTTGTATATGCTCTAAGTAAAACTGACGCAGCAGGTAAATCAAATGAGCTTTAACCATTGTTTATTATCGTTTCCTGTGTCGGTTGTCTCTTGCTGCATCAACACATAACAACTTAGACTTTTCAGATGGGATTGTTGCTAAGTCTTGTCTTTGATCCGCAGTCAGTAAAACAGCTCCTAGTGACAGTCCAATGCCGTTAACTTCGAAATTGGGAAGAACTATTTTAGAGCCTGAAGTGTCCCTTTTGGGGGGGGGGGGTGTTGGAATTCCCATATTGCACATATTTGTTCTCCCGTGTAGCATTTTTGTCACCCTCAATCTTCCAGGTATCAAATTGATTTCCATGGTTCTGTTACCGGCAAGGACATAAACAAATCTGTTTTTGCCAGAGATTACTGCCTTGACAAATTTCAGGGATGGCATTGCTAATTGTCTGTTGGAATCCATTCAGAGGGAATCTGCAAAAATGCACTATTTCACTGCAGTGTGAATATTGCTCAGAACTGAAATGGGAAAATGGAAATACACGGGCTATTTTTGTTTATGTCTAGTGATGGTTACTGTCTGTGATATACTTTACAGGTAGTAGGACAGTTGAATGCAGAGCAGAAGAAGACTCTTCTTTTCTTTTGGACATCAGTGAAGTACCTTCCGGTCGAGGGTTTTCGTGGTCTGGCGTCTCGTCTGTACCTCTACAAATCCTTGGAGGCCCCGGATCGCCTGCCCTCGTCCCACACATGCTTTTACCGTCTGTGCATCCCACCGTATCCATCTAAAGCCGTCATGCAAGAACGTATACTTGTGATCACCCAAGAACATGTTGGCTGCAGCTTTGGCACTTGGTGAAGTGGGCATTGGGCCTGAGACATGCACATAGAAGCTCTGCTGTAGAGCATGTACAGAATTTTTTTTTTTTTTTTTGGGGGGGAGGTTGGGGGGGGGGGGGGGAGGTGGTAAATGTCCTTTGTGTAGGTTGGAAGCGTGAGCAGTGAAGATGGTGCTCTGCTTTGACAAAGTTTGGAAGTCATTATATGAAATCATAGCCTGCAAACTATTTATGTAGACGGTTCAGCTAGATGACAAATTGCTGCTCTTCTGAATGGGCTGTGGGTAATTAAATAGTTAATCTCTTGTTATGACTAGGTGCTTTACAGGCTAGTACTTCAACCGAACTTGCCCTGCCAGAAGCACCTGGAAAGGTGCGATGTTCAGGCTGATAGTGAGCTGTGATTTTTTAAAGTCGCATGCTTTTTGATCTGGACATGTCACTCGAAAAAATGGGTTATGATAATTAATCATGATTGGCATGTTGGTGGATTTTGATTAATTGTTGGAAGCCAAGTTCACTGTTGGAAACTTTTCGATTTGATATCTGTTTGTGTAATGGTGTGACTTTGGAAACCTGAGGAGTCCTTGGCTTATCTAGGGTCTTTTCTTGTTCCTCCTTTTTACCTTTGTACAAATGAAGGCCTCAGTAGTTGGTGTTTGTAGCTTTTATAGGTTCAGCTCTTTTGTCTATGGTAGGTTCGAGGGATTAGATATGTACGTTAAACCAATCTTGAAAGTGCTCCCGACAAAATGTCTGGAAATCTTGAAAGAAATAGATTAAATAAAAACAGGAGTATAGCAGTGATGGTAATAATATTATTACTAATATAGGAAAACTGGAGTAGCCAAAATCAAAGTGATCCCAGGGCTGTAGCCAACATCATAATGATCAAAGTAAATGAAGGTGACCAAATTTGATAATTGAACCTAAGACACTATGATGGATGATGATGATGATGAAAACATAACGTCTCAAAAGATGAATGAGACGAGCATCCATTTGCTTGATTTACTCAGATTTGTGAGGCTCAGCCTCAGCCTCAGCCTCAGGTGCAGGCGCTGCTGCTTCGGCTGCCTCCTCCGCCTTGGCCTCTTCAGCCTCAGCCGCTGGTGCAGCCGCCTCTTCTTCATTGTTCTCTTGTGGAGGCACCTCGTCCTCCTTGCTCTCAGCCTCGGTCTCAGGCTTGGCCTCCTCCACCGCTGCCTCAGCTTCTGCAGCTGGTTCCTCTGTAGCCTCAGCCTCAGCCTCAGCCTCAGCCTCAGCCTCAACCACCACTGTCTCGGTTGTTGGCTCTTCTGTCTTGGTCGCCTCTGCTGCGTTTGCTACAACCTGTTGAGATCACAAAACACACGCCAAAATTTCTTATCCATCACCAATATTCATATATAAATTAAGATGTATACTTCAACTGATCTAGGTGGTCTATTGCTGTAAAAATGTTAAAGAGGTATCATACATTCAAATTTGTTGATCAATGATAACAGCATATATAAGACATGATAAGGCTGATCGATCAAAGGCCAATAAAGAACTAACTGATATAAGCAAGAGGAGAATTCATCAGTTTATTAAGTTGTGTTGTTGAGGTACATAAATTAATGGAGGAGAAATTAAGTACCTCAGCAGTGGCCATTGCGAGATGAAGGAGATGTGATGATTAAGAGAATGTGTTTGTGAGTGAATTTGATGAGACGATGAAATGAGAAGAGGGGTATGCTCTCTATATATAGACCTGCCACCCCGCGCTGCCAAAGAATCTTGCGTAGTTGTTCATGGTCCATTTGGTTTTCTTGCCCATAAAATCATCTTACTTTATTTTTTTTTTCATTTTTTCTTAGAAAATACATGCCCCCCCCCCCCCCCTTCACTTTATTTGACAGGTATCGTTCCCTTTCATTTTGGTGAAGACCCTTTCTTTCAGATATATGTCAATGATCTTTTTTTTTTTCCTTTTTAAAAAGTGAATGGGGTTGGGGTTGTTTTTGTTTTTAAGCATGCAGTTTGTGTATCTGAATGGCTAGCCATCAAAGCTCTCCAGTTATTAACATAATAATTATCTTTGTGTTTTGTTCAGACCTGAAACCAGGAAACTAGACCATTCAATTCATGGAATGAAATTGAGAATTATTGGTAATATCTATTCATGTTTCAATTTCCAAATTTCTGTTGACATTGAAAACAAGGGGAAAAGATCAACACCCTATCCGACTTATTCAGATGTTGAATGTTAAATTACATATATAACGCATGTATCCGAAATTGTACACTCTCTGTCACCCTTTTTAATTGCTCCATAATCCTTTCAGTTTTCACATCATAGTGGCAGTGGGAGTATCTCACATGTATATGGCTCACCTATATGCAGGATAAGTTTAGAAGAGCAGTCAGCAGGTTGGTGCAGGTTGAAGCGGGTTGAAGCAATTAGGCGCAGACTGAAAGCATTTTTGAGAGAGAACAAGAGCAGATTAGAGCAAATACAAATAAATTAAAGTTAGTTAGAGTACATCAAAATAGATAACAAGTTCAATATATTAAATACGGACAGGGCAAATAATATCAATACCACCATATACATGCTTGTATTGGCATTATTGGCATCAAGGGCAGTTATGCCTGTCGCTTGTACACATCACATGCACCTCAGCCAATGTTTGGCAGAATCTTTCACGTAAATTTACATGACTTGGCCAGTGTCTCATACACTGGTACCAGTACCAAGTTGCACTCCTTATTCTGATTGGCTGACAAATTATTCTTCATCATCATCAACACATTAAAATTAAAAAAAATGGAGACAACTGGCCCGTGCTTCTCGCTCTTTATGTTCTCAAACGCCAAGTACTCATCGTGCTCCCTTGGTTCTTTTCGGATATTTTGCTTCACAAAACAACACAACAATGAATACTACACATGTACACCCCATGATAAATTACTGTTATATAATATTTGGTTAAATGTAATATAATTAATTTTGTAATGTAATTATGATAACTTAGTTTATAATCATCATAATTATAGGATGGTTCTTTTATTACAATATTCTTATATATATAACCAAACAAGATAATGAAAATACAATTACAAAATTGATTATATCTAATTAACCAAATACTACATTAGTGTATAATTTTGTGTGGTTTAAACTTTAAAAAATTTCTTATAATTTTGTGCATGAAGCGGCAAACAAAATAACGTTAATTATTCTGAAAAAACTGTTGTCACTATTTAAGATCAAAATGCTTAGTTAACGAAGCTTTTACGTATAATAATTTTTCACCCAACGAGTTATTAGCGTAGGTCGGTGCTTAAGGTGGGACCTAGAGAATAAAACAAGGACATTGTAGTCACGATTCAAATAATGGGACAGATCTAGCTCGATAGATATTTTGAAAACACAGCTCTCTTCGGCCCTTTTTTCTCGCTTTGTCTTGAAAATTTGCTATCATGCGAAAAAAGCTACCTAAACTGTGAATCTCATTTTTACAATAATATAATAACCTGATTATTATATTAATAAAAAAATTATTCTCCTAAAAATAAAAGAAATAAGAAATTAATTTAATTAGAATGCTCACCAAAATCTAAAAATTAGAATATTCACCGAAATCTAATTTAAGTGCAAATGCTGAACTTGATTTGAGTTATAGAAATCGACATTATGGCAGATTATAGAATGTTCATTAAATGCATGACTGCTAATTAAAAAGTATAATTCTTTATTTAAAAAAATATAGCAAATTACTCGTCCTATAAGTTAAACGGTTATTTAAAAAAAAAAACCTTAATTTGAGTTTTATATTAAATTTGAACGGTTATTTAGAATTTCACATAATTGTAAATAAGTTTTTCTGGTTTTTTGATCTCTTGGAGACATGTCATTAGACCTGATCAGTTTGAGGGTCGGGGGTCAAGGGTCAAGTTAAGTAGGTAAGATTTTCGCGACCCTAACTCTACCAGACCCTCATGTAGGTGGACATACCCTTGACATTGACCCTGAATTTGATCCTAACCCTACGGGTACCTTGAGTCATTGGATCAAAGCCGACTGTCAAACCTTTCTTACATGAATAGGTTTTATTTTTTATCATAAATATCAACACTAACAATTCTATTAAACGAAAGTTCGAGTGATAATAGAATATTTCAATAAAAAATATCGTAATTACAAACATTTGAATGCGCATAACAATTAGTTCACTAAAATAACTAGTCCAAACATTAGATATGGAGGGAGAGGTTGAGTGAGAAAATACTAATTCAAAATGCTTTGAACAAATGAAACCAAAGTCTTTTGTTTTTATTTTAAATTTAAATTTTTTTAAAAAAGTGAAGACCAGTAAGTCGAGTCAAAGGATCAAAACTTTTACCCAAGTCCTACCGTTACTATGGTAGATTGGAGGCCCCAAAAAAAAAAAAAAATCAATTCTAACCCTCATTTTTAAGGGTCAAATCAAGGTGGGGGGATAGACCCCTATCCATTGATTAGATCCACCTATAATATAACAAGTATTGTCCGCGGCCCCCCCTCCCCCCCCCCCCACCCAAATGCTAGAATATAAAAGGGTCCTCTTCTATTTTCATTAGGTAGCTAGGAATAACAATGTCCTTTCATCTTGTAGGTGGGGTCTAATCACTACAACTCTTTTTGTGTGCCTTTCTTAAAACTAACAATATGCGAGAGTTAACGCATATTGTTAGCTTTAACGGCAGAGGCCAACATGTTTAATGGCAGTATGGATTAAAAAACAAAAATATATTGAATAGTACCGAATCAATTGATTAAATAATATTGAAAGAAGTTGAACGATGCTTATAAAACTGAATCTACAGGAGTGACCAGTAATGAATTGTATTCAACAATATGAAAATGTACTAACTAGTATTGAGTAATTTAATTGGATAATCTCAGCAAGTGCTTAATGTTACCCAAAGATACATACTAAATGTTGTAGAAAAATTCTGAATATTACTACGTCACACTAATTAAACTATACACCTATTGAAAAAGATGAACGGTGTTGAATATAACTAAATACATATAAGATGTATCATGACAAGTTAAAAAAGAATAACTATATGTGTAAAATAACCATTAACCATAAGAATCATGATGTTACGAATAAGTGGACTTGAAGACTTCTTTTATGTTATCACTGAACATAAAATACAATGATTTTTCCATCTAAAATAACTAGAAATTTGTGTTGAGCGGCATGAATGATAGAATACAGCAAATGTTTATTGAGCGGCATGCATGATAGAATACAGCAAACAAAGTACGAAAGATTAGTGAATTAACACTCCGTATTAAACGGTAAATAGCGTTAATTTATGGTATCTTAGTTTGGCAAATCGTCAAATATGATTCACAAGATGCATCAAAGAAAATTAAGCTGCCTGGAGCTGACGTGTCAACCATGAATAGGCACAGTTTCCTGATGATCAGATAAAAGTTATCATCCCGAGCTTGACCTTTAGGATGTCAACTAGACTAGAGAACCGCCCTGTCGGTTGAGTCGGAGTGGGTCCCACATATGCTTGACAGGTCAGCCCACCTCTGATGCAATCGATAATTTCTTTTGTGCTCTCGAAAGCAAATACTGTCATTATCCACGCGTATTTCTCATATATTGATTTTTTAACATATATGTTGGGTTTTATGGCCCAAAATTCGAGTACCGGCACGGTGGGACGACGCTACGCGAACACGGGCGTGCCACGACGAAGGAGCACCAAACCGAGAGGGGCAGAAAATAGGCACGGGGGTGTCGTGCCATGTGGCACGGCCGTGCCATGTAGCACTGGGTGACCGTGCCACGTGGCACGGTCGTGCCACGTGTACTTTCGCCGCCTCTTTCGGATGGTGACTAGGGTTTCTGTCTCCGAGGGGGATTCCTCCTGGCGGCTAGGGTTCTACTTTAAAGGGAAAACCCCTACTATTTAGACCCTATAAAAAGGGGGTCAAGTCTAGGATCTAAACATCTCCAGTACTCATACATACATTGAGAGGTAGAAGTACTTTGTGAGAGATTACAATAGAGAGGTTGTAATTCTGCTCTTAGATCAAATTACTGTGGTGATTGTGATCGTGTTGTATTCTTCTTGCTCATAGTGAATTGTTCTGGTGCTGTCGCCGTCCGTGATTTTTTTTCCCGATTTTGGGTTTTCCACGTTAAATCTCTTGTCTTCTTATTTCTGTTTTCTGTTATTCACTTGATTTCTGAATCTCTAACTCATCCTATCGCTTCCGCTATTATTGTTACTCTAATATTATTCCTAACAAGTGGTATCAGAGCCAGGTTATAGGATGTCTTCTATCATGAAGGTAGATATTCAGAAATTCGACGGGGAGATTAGTTTTAATCTCTGGAAGGTGCAGATGAGAGCAGTTCTCATTCAGTACGGGTTGTGGAAGGTTCTGAAGGGATCTCACGTAAAACCTGAGAAGATGACAGAAGAACAGTGGGCTGAAGATGTAAAGAAGAGACGTGGGTCGTTGACGGATGACGAATGGGAGGAACTGGAGCTGAAAGTGGTTTCAGCCATACAGTTGTGCTTGGCACCACATGTCCTACGAGAGGTGCTGGATAAGACAATTGCGGTGGATCTGTGGGCTCGGCTGGAGGAACTCTACATGACGAAGAGCCTCGCCAACAAGATCCGGTTGAAGGAAAGGTTGTACACCTTTCGTATGGCTGAAGGTACTCCTGTCCAAAAACATTTGAATGAATTTAATTCCATTCTAGTAGATTTGGAGAGTTTGGATGTTAAAATTGAGGATGAGGATAAGGCCATTCTGCTTGTTGTGTCTCTACCCCCTTCCTACAAACACTTTAAGGAAATCATGTTATATAGTAACTCGGATACTATATCGTTTGAGGATGTGAAGTCTAACCTGCTGTCTAAAGAAAAATTTGACCAAGACATACATGCTGATCAGTCTGAAGGATTAGTTGTCAGGGGCAGAACCACTGAGAAAGGGGGGAGCGGTAATAAGAAAAAGAACCGTTCTAAGTCAAGGAATCCTCACTCTAACAAAACCTGCCACTACTGCAACAAATTGGGTCATATCAAGGCTAACTGTTGGAAATTAAAGAAAAAGAATGAAAAGGAGGATAAGGAGAAAACTGCTACAGCTGATTGTGTAGTAGAGTCGGAGTCTGATGGTGATGTGTTACTTGCTACTTCTTTGGCTACCACCTCCGAAAGGGGAGTGGATGTTGATTGGGTTTTAGATTCTGGTTGTACGTTTCACATGTGCCCTCATAAGGACTGGTTTGTCACCTATGAGGCAGTTGACACTGGGGTGGTACTTATGGGTGACAATGCTAAATGCAAAGTTGCCGGGATAGGTACTGTTCAGATAAAAACTCATGATGGGACAATTAGAACATTGTCTAAAGTGCGCCACATACCTGACATGACTCGTTGTTTAACATCCTTGGGTACTCTTGAGACTAATGGTTGCAGGATTTCGATGGAAAATGGTGTCCTAAAGGTAACTAAGGGAGCCATGGTGATAATGAAGGGATTGAGGTAAGGAAATCTCTACATTCTACAAAGAACTACAGTTATAGGTGTAGTTGCAGTTGGTACAATAGATGATACAAAGTTATGGCACATGAGGTTGGGCCATATGAGTGAGAAAGGGATGACCATTCTGGGTAAGAAAGGTTGTCTTGGTAACGCCAGTACGGGTAAGCTCGATTTTTGTGATCACTGCGTCTTTGGGAAACAAAAGAGAGTAAGTTTCTCGAAAGTAACACACCGTACTCAGGGGATCCTTGACTACATTCATTCTGATTTGTGGGGTCCTTCAAAGGTTCCTTCTTATGGAGGTAAGCGTTACATGTTAACTTTTGTTGACTATTTCTCACGAAAGATTTGGATTTACTTCTTGAGACAGAAAAATGAGACGTTCTCCATGTTCAAGAAGTTCAAGGCTCTGGTTGAAAACCAGATAGGGAGAAAGATCAAGAAACTTAGGACTGACAATGGTCTTGAGTTCGTTGAGTCAGAGTTTGAAGAGTTCTGCACAAAAAATAGCATAGCTAGGCACAAGACGTTGGTTGGTAAACCACAGCAAAATGGGGTTGCAGAACGAATCAACAGGACTCTACTGGAGAAAGCTAGATGTATGCTTCCACATGCCGGGCTTTGGGATCGCAAGGCGTTTTGGGCAGAGGCTATTTCTACAGCCTGCTACCTGATAAATCGTTCACCACACACCTCTATTGACTTCAAAATCCTAGAAGAAGTATGGTCAGGTAATCCTGTTGATTATTCTAATTTAAGAATATTTGGATGTCCTGTGTTTGCCCATGTGAATAATGAGAAATTAGCCCCTAGGGCTGTCAAATGCATGTTACTTGGATATGCATCTGAGTCTAAGGGATACCGCATGTGGTGTCCTCAGTCTAAGAAAGTAATTCAAAGTAGGGATGTTACTTTCAATGAGACTGCTATGTTATCTTCTGGGAAGAATACTGTTGTTCCTTCTACTGATACAGGTAATCAGGAAGATGTCAATGTGGAGGTAGAGATGGAGACCGTAACAGCTCAAGGTGGAGCTACTAATCAACCCAATAGGGAGGCCCAGGTTACTGAACCTGGAACCATCAGTCCCAGTCAACCTCAGGAGGAGGTTGCCCATTCTATAGCTCGTGATCGTCCTCGAAGGGAGATCAGGAAACCTGCCCGTTACAACGATGATAAAGGGGCTGATAGCATATGCACTTTCAGCTGCAGAGGAAGTGCCTGAAGGTGCTGAACCTTCAAATTACACTGAAGCAATCACTTGCCCAAGTTCACCTAACTGGATCCTAGCCATGCAAGAAGAGATGGAAAGTCTGCAAAAGAACCGAACATGGAAACTCTGTGAACTGCCTAAAGGCCGAAGAGCCTTAACTGCCAAGTGGATCTACAAGACGAAAGAAGGAATTCCTGGAGTTGAAGATGCAAGATGGAAGGCACGGTTGGTTGTTCGTGGTTGCAACCAAAGGGAAGGTATTGACTACAATGAGGTCTTCTCCCCTGTTGTTAGACATACCTCTATTCGAATCCTTCTTGCATTTGTCACATTGTTTGACTTGGAGTTGGAGCAACTTGATGTGAAAACCGCATTCCTACATGGAGAGTTGGAGGAGGAAATTTACATGAGACAACATGAAGGGTTTGTAGTTCCTGGAAAGGAACAATTGGTATGTAAATTACAAAAGTCCTTGTATGGACTTAAGCAAGCTCCAAGGCAGTGGTATAAATGTTTTGATACGTTTATGACTGATAAAGGATATACACGTAGTAGATATGACAATTGTGTGTACTTTAGACAGTATTCTGATAGTACTTTTATTTATCTACTACTGTATGTCGATGATATGTTGATTGCTTCTAAAGACAAGACCTTAATTGGTATGCTAAAATCTCAACTCAGTAAGGAGTTTGAGATGAAAGACTTGGGTGCAGCAAAGAAGATACTAGGCATGGAGATCCACAGGGATCGGAAAGCAGGTAAACTGTACTTGTCTCAAGAACGGTACCTTGAGAAAGTACTAAGTAAATACAACATGGACAACTGCAAGGCAGTTTCCACTCCACTTGCTGCACACTTCAGGCTGTCTGCGGGATGCTGCCCGCAAACAGAGGAAGACATCAGAAGAATGTCCAATGTACCTTATTCTAGTGCGTTGTAGTTTGATGTATGCTATGGTTTGCACTAGACCAGACTTATCACATGCTGTAAGTGTGGTAAGTAGATATATGCACAATCCTGGGAAGGATCACTGGGAAGCTGTGAAATGGATCCTTCGATATGTGAAGGGTACTATAGGGAAGAGGTTGGTGTTTGATAGAAATAAAGCTGATACATCAGATGTTGTAGGCTTTGTTGATGCTGATTATGCTGGTGACTTGGATAGGAGGAGGTCCATATCTGGGTATATCTTCATCATGTGTGCAAGTGCTATCTCCTGGAAAGCATCATTGTAGTCTATTGCAGCCTTGTCTACTACTGAAGCTGAGTACATTGCTGCTACTGAAGGGGTGAAGGAAGCTACCTGGCTAAGGGGCCTTGTGATCGAGCTCGGAGTCCCACAAACTCCGACTGTTGCGTTTTCTGATAGTCAGAGTGCCATCCACCTGACTAAGAACGATGCCTACCACTCGAAGACCAAGCATATTAGTGTGAAATACCACTACATTAGAGACACAGTTGCTGCAGGTGAAATAATAGTGAAGAAGATTCACACGTCAGAAAATCCTGCAGACATGTTAACCAAACCTCTACCATTGGTTAAGTTCGAGCATTGCTTGGACTTAGTGGGTATTCACAGCCACTAAGTGCCCATCGGGGCAGTGCCCCTAGTGAGGGGGGCGTCACCCTTCGGGGTGCGATCACGGAGTCAGAAAGCAGTGATTGGAAATTTTGGTCCAAGGTGGAGATTGTTGGGTTTTATGGCCCAAAATTCGAGTACCGGTACGGTGGGACGACGCTACGCGAATACGGGCGTGCCACGACGAAGGAGCACCAAACCGAGAGGGGCAGAAAATAGGCACGGGGGTGCCGTGCCATGTGGCACGGCCGTGCCACGTGGCACTGGGTGACCGTGCCACGTGTACTTTCGCCGCCTCTTTCGGATGGCGGCTAGGGTTTCTGTCTCCGAGGGGGATTCCTCCTGGCGGCTAGGGTTCTACTTTAAAGGGAAAACCCTACTGTTTAGACCCTATAAAAAGGGTGTCAAGCCTAGGATCTAAACATCTCCAGTACTTATATATACATTGAGAGGTAGAAGTACTTTGTGAGAGATTACAATAGAGAGGTTGTAATTCTGCTCTTAGATCAAATCACTGTGGTGATTGTGATCGTGTTGTATTCTTCCTGCTCATAGTAAATTGTTCTGGTGCTGTCGCCGTCCGTGGTTTTTTTTCCCGATTTGGGTTTTCCACGTTAAATCTCTTGTCTTCTTATTTCTGTTTTCTGTTATTCACTTGATTTCTGAATCTCTAACTCATCCTATCGCTTCCGCTATTATTGTTACTCTAATATTATTCCTAATAATATATTTAATAATGTAGCTTGTGATAGTATATATATGCTCCCATTAGTATGATATATACAATCTTACCACCCTTCTAATCCAGTGCCTATGTTTTTTTTATTTCCATTTTCACCCTACTACATTGCCATAGAATTATTTTCCACAAAACATGCATCTTGTAGCTGCCTTCCCTGAATTCCCCAAACACTCCCTCAAGAAAAAGAAAGAGAAAAAAAGGGAGGATTTCAAGGTACAGCTTTGTGATCGATCATATTATGGTCAGCTAGGTATTAATTAAAAATGATTATGTGTGTACAGGTTTCGGTAAAAGTTATGATTAAGAGATCAATCATGGATAATTAAGGATAAGTGTACTGCAATGGAATAACTTAGGTGAATAAGTCTGTAGCAGTCGGAGTACATACGCTTTAAGTTTGCAGTAGTCGGAGTTAGGGATGTCAATTACATCCGAGTTTAAGGTACATCCGATTCGATTCGAGATAAGATGATTAGATTCGGATCCGAGAAAAAATATTTGAGTTTGAGTCCAGAAAAAATAATCCGAATCCGAGTCAGACCCGGATCGGATTCGGAGGGAAGATAACATTCAATCTGAATTCGATCTGACTATTTTGTAAAGTAATTAAAATTCAAATATAAAATTTTACAAATCTAAAGTTTACTCTCTTGTCTTAACGTTAAATTCCTAGCATCTACCCCCAATTAGCTGCTCAGTCAAGACTCTCCCCCCCCTCTCTCTCTCTCTCTCTCTGCTAATGTGTGTGTGTATGTGTGTGTGTTAGACTCTTAGCCTCACTCTAATACAGACTAGACAATGGATGTCATCTGTCTCCTTGTCAATTGTCAATCTCCCCTAATTTAGTATTAAATGTTCAAATATTTGGTTAAAATGATAAAAAAGTACATGCTATCACATCGATTTAGTTCGGATGAAAAAATAGTACAAAATCATTGTTGAGAAAAGAGAAATAATTCAGATTGGATTAAATCCGACTCCGAGTCGGATCGGAGGTCCCCTCCCATCCGTCAGATCGATTTCGGATCGGATTTTTAGATCCGAAACTTATTCGAATTCAAATGTTCCAACATCCGATTCGAATCCGGTCCGTTGTCATCCCTAGTTAGAGTGCATATACTATCACCTAGTTACACATTTAAACACTTTACAACATAAGTATAGACATGTTGCTTGTTTATATATGGTCCACAGTAAATGCAAACACTTACTCAAGTGTCATGAACGTATTGACCTCAAAAATTGTAATGTCAACATGTAATTAATTCATGACAATTTCTATGAACGCAATAGATCATACACACACACACACACACACACACACACACACATATATATATATATATATATATATATATATATATATATATATAAAATAGATCATACATAACAATTTTTTGATAAAAAGAGGGAGGGGATCAATCTATATTAGAGTTGATAAACTTATACACATCGACGTAAACCTTATCAAAAATACAATCCGAGACTGCTGTCTTACATAAATAAAATGAATCAAAAACAAAAGGGTGTGTTGTAATTTGCAGGTCTGGGTGAATACGGAGTAAACCCATAATTTTGGATGTAACCAAAAGATGCATAGGATGCGACCTTCCCACCAATCAACGCCAATTTGGCAAACATCCCTTTTAATTGGACGTCGTGCTATCAGCCGAACCACAGCTCAAAAGGCGATGCCAGCTGGATCAATCTAAATTCACAAATTAAAATCGCCACGCATGCACTTCCATGTCATCTTCCGTAAAGAGGCTTCCATTGTAAGCCTACTTTCGGCGGTGAACACTTGGTCCTGCATGGACGTGACGCCACAATATCATTCGTTCATGCATGCAACTTTTTTTGTTTTTGGTTTTTTGTTGATTTAAGGATGCTAGCTAGACATCGATGTTTCAAAGATATGTAATTGGTTTCATGTTACTCATCTACTTTGTTGGGAACTAATTATGTATTAGGCAAGGAAATGGATGAGTCAAATAAGACATATGATGATCAAGTTTCAATCTAATCCGGTGAAATTGTTTTAGTGGCAAGTCAACTGAATTGTTTTAATGGTAAAAAATGTCGATTAAGTTGTCGTGGCACAAATAAATATTGATCAAATGAAAGAAATTTGAGCTAAAAGTTTAGACTTAAGTTTATTTTAATTTTTCCTATCGGATAGTCAAGTTTTATCCAAACAATTGAAATCGAATTTTGAACCTAAATTTTAGTTGACCATATCGTCAAAGAGTTGAAAGGAAAAAAAAATAACTTCCTACCTTCTCAAAAAGGAAATTATTTTTCTCCATGGGGGAAAAAATTATTTTCTTTGGAAAATAGTTTTTCATCCTTTATTGTGCCGAACAACAGAAAAGTGAAAAATCATTTTGTGAAAAAATTATTTTCCCTCCAACTAAACACAATGTTGGAGTATGACAGTGTGTGTTATCCCACATTGATGACATGAAAAAAATATGAATGTGGGTGTTATTCTATATTGATAAAATTGAAGGGTTTAATTGTTTGAACATGTATATAAACTTGTAAGTTAATCCACCAATTACCAATTGATTTTGAATTGGAGCCTTATTTAAGCGTATATACATGACTCTTTGTTTACGACCTAATTTCAATATAAAAATTTAATACAACCGTAGAATAGTCCAAATTTCAGGTGCCAACTCAGGTCCTAAAGGCCGCACTGGCTCCATTTATCATATGCTTACAAAGGTCATATAGGAGGACGATGTGTGTGTGTGTGAGAGAGAGAGAGAGAGTAGGAGGAAAACAGTACGTCAGTTGCAATGTTATAGGAGTCCTCATTGAAAAGGCCAAACTTTCTCTAAATTGATGGGCTGAATCACACGCTTTCATATAGAAAGGCCAAAGATCTCTTGCAAACATCCAAAAGCCGAATTATTCGTCGACAATAATGTTGTAAGAGGAGTACTAGCTTAGCAAGCTTCGAGCTAAATCCAACCACAAGTTACGTGCGTACATGTTATTAACACACCATATATACATGAGAAGTATTGCAAATTTAATATGGCACCTCGGTACGTACCAAACACTGGTACAGATTAGACAGACAAATATATTAATTAGTGGAAGAGAATTTAGTCTGTTATTATCCCGCTATATTCTTTATTTCTATGTTTTTCCTCACTGAGATATATGATGTGTATAGTCATAGGCAAATATATGCTATGGGTTGGGCCCCGGAAAAAAAGTTATAATGAGTTTGTATTTTGAAGGTTGTTCTATATGTCTAAATCTGCTATTATGTATATATAGTTCACGTTAAAAAATTGAGTTTGGTATCAAAATTTCGGGTCATTGTTTGATGGTGAACAGAACCGATTCGGTCGATTGATTAAAGTAACTTCAACAAAAACAGGAAAAGAGTGCATCAGGGTGCCAAAGGCTTCAATAATGAAGGGAGACATTTCATAGTTGAGAACAAAAAATGGGAACAAGGCATGTGTAGTGTTCATCCTGAAAGGCAAAGCCGTGTGGCGCTGACATTCACATATGGTTGGTCATATATCATGTTAGGGTGTTCTCAGTGTCATCCACTTTATTGTTCTCATTCGAATGACATTCTTTAGTGATAAAGAAGCAACGACCGAAACGACGGGTGAGGGATGGATTTTTACGTGCTACAGCGTAGCCCAAAATTGATCCGACTCTTTGTCTTTAAAGATAGGACTAAGTCCAGTCCCAGAAGCCTGGCACATTTAACGGGCTATAAAACGGACAATAAAGTCCAATATCACCGCCCGCCCAAGGGAGGTACTTGAGAAATAATCCCACCGATTACCGACCAAATTTCTTCTCAGTACATAGGACCGATGGCTGAGGGGAGAGAGAAATGAAGGAAAAGAAAGCATTCCCATGGCCCAAGCTCTAAACCTAGTAAGCCTCCCCCACAAACCCCCATTTTCGCTTCCCTCTCCTCCCACTTCCAGCCGCAACTCATATCGCCTTCGCAATTTGGCCGCCCAATTACGCTGCAATGCCAGAATTTCATGCCTTTTCAACAACAATCGTAAACAGGTACTCCTCTTTTTCATGTATTTTTCTTTTCTCTCAGGAAAACATCTTTCTAAGTTTCACTCTGATATGGCGTCGATTATCTTCGCTATTGAGCTGCTTCTCTAGTGCTGAACTTCGAGTTTCTTGCTTAACCTAGGTTTCCGAACAGTGTTGTGAAATGATTCTGTTCTGTTTCAGCTGGGATTCTTATGAAATGGATATGTTCTTGGGATTGGCTTTATGAATTATTGGGGAAAATAGTATGAATCTTAGAGTGTGTTTGGCAATGCAATTTTATTCACCAAACTCACTTCGGTTTGGTATCTTGAGGTTAAAGAGCTGTGTGAAACTGAGGGTAAGTAACTATGGTTTCATAAATTTACCTGGATAATTATGATATATGTCGACTGTGAGTATATAACACAGTTCTACTGTAATTTCGGATCCGCATCCAGGTGTACCTGTGTCCTTGGAGATGCGGGGATGGGGGTGTAGATGTGGCAATTTTTCTTCTAAATTGCAGTGAGAGGTCCTCTTGGCTGCCCTGTGCTAGAGACATCTTGATTGCATACGACTCCACAGCAAATGCTGTGGACAATTTGAAGTCCCTTTTTCCTGTATATAATCTAATTCCAACTCGACTTTCCGTCAGGCGGACAATGTTTGGAATTAGTATCCTCCAATGTCTCTATAGTCTTTATTGATCCATCTTAATCACAAACTTGACCACTCTTATGGTGAAGACAAGGCAACCTTTATTCTGGAATGGTATTCATTCTGAGTATGTTGTCTTAGATAACACCAAAAATGTGAGTGCCAATGTATTTTAGGAAGAGCATGTAGAGCTGTAGGTGGCATTGCCTCTTGCATTGGGGCATAGAGGGATGACTATGGAAGAGGAAGGGTTTGGATACGGAGGAAATTGGGCTTTGTGGCAGAACCTGGGATAGCTTCGACCAGTTGACAGAAGCAATGCTTGTTCTTAGGAAGCTCAAAGCTGATTAAAAGCTTGGTGGCCATGTGGAGATTTCTTAGGCCAGAGGAACACATGTTAATCTTAAGCCACTGTAACAAATTCTTTTTTTTTTTTTTGGGTTTTTGGGGGCCCCTCTCTTTGGGACAGCTGTTTGATACGTTGCTATGCATGCAGTTTAGCATCGTTATTTTGCTGTACCATGTGTATAGGATGGGGTAAAACAATACTTTATCTTAAACATCAGTGTTGTACAGTCATCTAGCCAACCAGTTTGCTTTTATATTTTTGGATACCTGTATGGATTGTATAGTAGTTGTGCAATGAGCTACCCCTCAATTTGCTCATTCTGATTTGGCTAGCTAGCTTTCTTTCTTTCTTTCTTTCTCCCTGAGAATGATCAGTGTTATACAGTTGTATGGGCAATCAGCTTGCTAATATCCTCTTGGATATATGTGTTGGTTGTATAGTTGTCAAAATGCAATACTGCTCAAAGCTAAATTTGCTAGCATCTGATTTGACTAGCTTTCTTTCTCATGATATGAACGGCAGGAGCAAGCTAAAAAAGCATTAGAAAGTGCACTTGGGGGAAACAAGGAAAAATTTGAGAAATGGAACCGAGAAATTAAGAAGAGAGAAGAAGTCGGTGGAGGGGGTGGTGCTGGTGGGGGAGGTTGGTTTGGATGGGGCGGACGATTTGGCTGGTTCAGTGGGGACAACTTCTGGCAAGAAGCGCAACAATTGATTCTTACTCTCTTGGGTATTATTGTATTGGTAAGTAATTCATTGTATTTTGTGAAGGTTTTAATCATCTCTCTGATCTCGCGGTCTCATGGAAGTGCAGGTGCTTATGTAGTTTCATATGTTTGCTGCAGTACCTTGTAGTTGCTAAAGGAGAATTGCTGCTGGCCGTCATCTTCAACCCCTTGCTGTCTACCTTGCGAACTACGAGAAATGCCTTCGCTTATATTATCTCACGGCTAACCAGAAAATCTGGTCCAGCCAGCGATGGTAAGTTGGCAGATGCACCAATGCAGCCAGCATATGGTGGTGCCAAAAGTAGAGTGATGAAGAAATGGGGAAGTGACTGACAGTTTCAGCTATACACTGGCTGAATTACAACCCCCCCCCCCCTTTTTTGGTGAGGCTGTAGTAATGTAGCTAATAGAAGGATTTGTTTGTAGTCCTCATATTTAAAAATAATGGGGCAATCTTGTTATTATTGTTATTCTTTTTTAAGTAATTCTGGAGCCTCATAAGCCAGTAAGGAATGTGGATAGGAGTAGAGTTTGGCACCCCTCCCCCTGGAGGCGGTAACACATGTATGCATAATGCGCTGAAATCGATCATGGGACTCCAAAAGTGAAGGTGCCATGTATGCTACAATAGCTACCTTGTTACCGCGGCAATTCTAACAACAGCTAAAACCAGACACTTTGTGCTTGCTTAGCGTCTTCTGTCTGATGTTTAAACGCAACTTTGTTATGGGATGATATGAAGTGGTTTGAGAGACAAATGAGATGACATCTTATTCACGGCAATCATAGGCTTATTAATCCAGCATTACATGACTCATTTTAAAAAGTGCTAGCAAGCATCTAAACCATGTGAGTTTAAATTCTTAAATTGAGCTGTGGCAGTTGACATCTATACATGTGTAGCATTTGTAACCACATATAGACACACGATGCAACACAAAAATCTGTTGCAAGGAAATTATCCCATTTCGATCTCAATTTTATATTAAATGCTGTGTTTTCATAGTTATCTATTAGTGGTTTTCTCATATTTACAAAAATATATGAAATAAAATAGTTTAAGTAGCTTTGAGTGAAGTTTTGCTTTACGTAAACAATGATGATTTACTATCATAATGAGTTCAATTTATTAAATGAACATACTAAATGTGTGTTGATCTAAATCAAATCAAAATGAAAGATTAATTAAACCAACAACAATAATCCCAAGGAATAATGATCTACCTCCCTAAGTAATGTGAGTTATGGATACTATTTAAAACTTTTTGGTGCGAATGGTGGTTCGATATCCGTTTTCCTTAAGAATACTAAATAAATATAACTATAGTCATATCAAGCTTCCCCCCCTCCCCTCCTCCCCCCTCCCCCAAAAGATCAAAGTGTTTTACTTAAAGAAAGAGTTTTTGGTCGCCAAATAATTAGTATTTTGGAAGCCGTAGAGTCTAAAATTTGTACTTCATTTTTGGATCTCATTAGCATGTACTTTAAGTATATATATATATTTTTTTAACAATGGTAAGCAAGTTAGTCCATTAGGTCCCTATTTAGGAGTACCAATGGGCCTCAACAGGTCGAGGGGTAATGGATGCCAAAGCCTGAGCACAAAGCTTGGAAACCAAAGCCCACCCGCAAACTCATGCATAATGCACAAATTCCGCGTCCTCAAATTTATACCCAGGTTAAAAAGGTGGTCAAGGCACTTCTCACCACACAGCCTAGCAGCTCTTTGACACACTTTAAATGTGTATATTCACAATAATCCGTATCCAAAAAAATTGGAAGGCAGTGAATTAGAATTGCGGCAAAAACGATGTTGCATCAAATATAGTTTGTTAAGATTTCAAGCCTGAACAATGAGGTTGTGTGTTGCGTAGGCTATGTTTTTCTCACTTGAATGTTTGGATGTATTAGCATTAGTGAACTGGCCAAAGAGATACTAGGCTGGTCCTCAATTGGCTTCCTCCAATATATGGCTTGCCTGGGTTCCGAAGTTCATGAAGTTTCTTCCAAGGCATCTGATGAATTTTTGGACGAAATCCAAAGGGTAGGTGTGTAAATTACAATACAGTGGCTCTGCTTCTCAGTCGGCTCCCTGCGTTAATCTTCCTGGATCTCAACTCGTTCAATATTCATTTCCAAACTTGTTCTCCAATTTGTTTTTAGGGTTTTGAGTATTTGGTGAGAAGCATCGAATGGGGACTGAAACCATTAGAGGTAAGAGAGAGAAAGAGGAGGACATCAACGGCGAGGATGCGAGTAGTCCTGCTTCGAAGAGGCAGAAGTTAGATGAAGAAGAAGAAGAAGAAGAAGATGCAGAGGCAGCGTCTCCTAAGATGCACGCCTTCGAGAATCCTCTTCTTCCTCTTGCTTCCTACGATGAGGACGATGAGGAAGAGGAGGAGAGGAGGAGGGACGCCATACGCAGGCGTGCTCAGGAGCGTATTAATGGCGGGAGGGCTGACTCTGACGATCGCAAAAATCAGCTTGAGGACGACGAAGATGATGAAGACGATGAGGATTCTTACGGCCAAGGGTTTACTCACGGCAAGCGCACTCGGATGATTGAGGTTCGCCGGGACTGTCCCTACCTTGATACCGTCAATCGCCAGGTACTTCGATTTTCCTTCCTTTTCTCAAATTGCTCACTGCTTGCTTGGTCACTGAGAGGTGCATTCGTGGTGGTTGCCTCTGTAGAATTTCATAGGTGGTTGGGTTGACTGGTGTAGCGTCTAGGTAATCAATGTGGTGTTGTATTTTGTCAAGGATGGCCAATTGCTCCATTCATGAGCATTTGGCATGCACATTTATCTGCCTCTATTTGATCATAACATCGAGGGTGATAAGAAGATGATAAGTTTAAGTTCAAATCAACTCCTTGTGTGTATTCCAGACCCACTAACCTAGATAGAAAAACCCTTTTGAAGTTTGTGTGGATTGGTAGCTCTGGTAAGTACTTGTCATCTCATATAACCCCCCAGCATACACCAACACTGCCACTAGCTGTTTTCATACATTGACAGAGCTTCATGCTTAGGTGCTAAGTGTTTGTATGAAGGTACTGGGGTGGCCTTTGTGCTCGAGTTAGGTCTTATGATAGTGTAGGGAGCATCAATTTCTAGTTTTCTATGATGAAGGGCATCGAAACGTCTGACAATGCTATCACTGACGAGAATAACGAGATGGTCAAGTCCATTGTTGGCCCGGGGGGGGGGGCCTCTTTTATTCCATATCGTGATATGAAGTGGTCCTTTTCTAATAGCTTCATCAAAGGTTTGGCAGCCACTCCATGTCCTCATACAACTATTCTGTAAATCTGGTTTAAGCCAGGAACTCTTTGAGTTCTTTACTTGCAGAAGGTTGTGGCCAATTTTAAGCTGCCTGTACTGTTTTGGTTTCAATGGAAACACCTTGAAATGATATGATGTTTCCAAGACGTTAAAATGCTGGTAATTCCAACTGCGAGTGTGCTCATTTTGGCAAGGACATAATTATCTCTTAAGAATTGTGGACCTTAGCTAGTATATCATCCAAAGAAAAGGGGGAGGGAGTCGTTGAAATGTAGAAGAGTCTTAAATTAGTTCACGACGTACTACCAAGTACTCATAGTACTTGTTATGTGCTTTTGGAACGCCTTTTCCAAACATCTTCCTCCATTACTCCGATGTATGTTTCCTTAGAGCCTAGACCTATCTTTAAAAAATGACTAGTCTATGATGTTCTTCCAAGATTTCATCTATTGTGGGAGCAAGAAATTTATCTTCGATGGTTCACTGGTTAAGTCTCTTACACTCTACCCAAGGCCTAAATTGCCATCTATTTGTTCATGAATACTACTATGAGAAGTATTGGGACTTTGGGTTGGATTACCCTTTTGTTTGTGCGAAGCAATTATTCTGTCATTTTATCTATGAAATCTTAGTACAAGGAAGGATACTTGTGAGGTCACTTATAAGTTTAGCAAATCATATAATGAAGTTAGGTCTTTTTTCTTTATTTTGTGGGGCTGGGGGGTGCGGGGTGGTTCTTTATGAACATTGGCATGGGCATTGAACACTTCCATGAGCGTAGCAAGTGATTAGACATCTATCCAAATTGAATTGCATGGGATAATCTGAGGGTGAACTGGTGTGATCCTTACCCATGCAACAGTTTTGGTCGCGAGCCGTTCGAAAGCAATCTAGTTACTTGTGGGGCCAGGGGTGGATGGTTCTTTACGAACATTGGCATCGACATCCAATACTTCCGAGGGCGTAGCAAGTAATTAGACCTCTACCCAAATTGAATAGCAAGGGAGAATGTGAGGGTGACATGGTTTGATCCTTACAAATGCAACAGCTTTGGGAGGAGGCCAGAGTCATTCAAAAGCAATATAGTTACTTGTTTTCAAACTAGTAATAAGTTCTACTTGTAATAGTGATAGATGATATATGTTCTTATGACTCCTACTAAAATAGGTTACTAAATTAGGAGTTTAATACCACGTACAATTTATGAGAATCCTATGTGATCAAACCTAGGGTCAATAATCATTGAATCCAAAGACAATGTGACTGGCCACATAAGCTCTTGTTGTTTGTGTTTCCTTTAGAATCCCAGAGGCTCTAGCCACTCTAATTCTTAACTCTTTGTGGGATGTTCAAAGCATTCATCTACAAAATTTAGTGTTTGTAACATGTTATTGACATTGCCTATGATTTGTAGAGTGATTCTAAAACGTTTAAAGATGCACATTAGGTATGTGAGTTGTGCACTCTAGGCGCCTTTGGAATTGTCTTAAAGCAACCTTAAGGTAGTGATGGTGATGGGTGGGGTCCATTTGGACCCAGACTCATTTAAATTTCAATACAAACCACAAAGACATAGTCTATCAAATTTTAAACAAGCATAACAAATTAATTCTTCGTTTACCACAGGCAGAAAGCAAAGTGGCTTTAAGGTTTACTAGTTGAGAATTACTTTAACCAATTGCTTTTGTCACATTTTTCCCGAAAAATTTAATGGGTCTTAAATGGGTCTCAGGTCGGGTCTGGGTCTGAATTCTTCAAATTCATACCCAAACCACATCCCTTGAACCCAGACTTACGTAAGACCCGTTGGGCCTCATTTCATTGGACCCCAACCCTCTAAATTGGGTCGGGTCCGATGGGCCTTGGTTGGATCCGGGACCCACTGCCATCCCTACCTTAATGTGTTTTGAAATTTCAAATGGTAGTGGGAGGAGAGTAAATAGTCATTATGTGACAATTCCTCTATGGCTTTCCAAAAAACCCCAAATCTGTATGTGATAGCATTCATTTTTGGGATTTCGAGATGACTTTTACCACTTCACCTCTGAAAACCCTTCGCCCTAAACAAGTTTGATGTCTAGGTTTATTAGCACCATCTTGTTTTCAAGTATCCTTACAAACACTGATGTAATGTTTGGTTGAAAGTAATGTAATAACTACGTAATAAAATCAATCATGTAATGTAATTGTTAGTGCAATGGAATGGGATAATAATTATACTACAATGTTTGATTACAAAATTTTTGTAGTTGTAATGGGATGAATTTACAAACAATACTTCATTTTACACATGGCGTGAAATACTTGTAATTCAATTCGCTTTTATTCGGTGTAACCGCCACCCAAATATAATAACTTATGGTTTGATAGACTTTGATTTGAAGACATGCAATCACAATAGTTTAGAAAAAGCCAAATAATTATATTTGCATAGATTGAGGTAAATATGATTACAATGTAATCTTGATCACATCCTCTAATGGTAACCAAACATGGTAATGGAATCATCATTACCATTTTAATTTCATTACTGCTTTGATTACATAGAACCAAATGAGCCATAAGAGTTGAGCATTATGGGGCTATACACTACACTCTTAGCTTTCAAATATCAATACTGGTCCCGGTACAATCTAAAACATTTATGGGACAAAGAGAGCATGCGACTATGAGAGTCAAAAGGACCGCATAATTAGCATTTGACAACATGTCGAACTGCCTAGGATCATGAACCGTGTATGGTAGGCAATAGATTTCAATGTTCAGTTGGTGGTCCTGAGATGCTCTAACCACTCTTTCCCCTTCAAGCATCCTAAGACATTCAAAATAGCTCCATAGACGAACTTAATGAGTGCCATTATTGTGGATGCACCATCTTATAGATTTTGAAGCTTGATTCTGAGATTCCAAACTAGGTGTCATTCAGCACATAGTACGTTCTAAATTGTCTATAGTGGCCCTAAAACAACATAACATCATTTCAGCACAGTCACCATTTGCTGATGACTGCAGCTTTCTGAAAATGCCAGAAAATTATGTATGGTACCCTTCATTTTGGGCGGTCACTACTAACTCTATCTCCAAAACTTCTGAAGGTGTTCCCAATATGTTTTTTAGGATTTTAATCTATCGTGATGGCTTCAGTGCCATGTTTTTTATTTTGAGGCATGGTTGCATAATGGCATAAAAATGGGGCATTGTGGTGGCATATGTACAGACCTTTGAACTGTTAATGGACCTAAGACATTGTTGTCTTCTTGAGAGCTCAGTAGGAGCATATAGTCATTATTTGAGAACTTTTGGAAAATT
>JAKOGI010001276.1:75000-269061 GCA_029747015.1 Carnegiea gigantea | reverse complement strand
CATATATATATAGATATATATATATATATATATATATATATATATATATATTCACATACATATATATATATATATATATATATATATATATATATATATATATATATATATATATATATATATATATATATATATATATATATATATATATATAGATAATATAGTTATAGATATAAATATAGATAAATGTATACACACACGTGCGTGCATGTATATGTGTATGTATATGTATATGTATTATATGTACATATATTGGTATATATATCTTTTATGCCCTTGCTGCGTACTTAGAGAGAAAGCTCCTTTATGCGCTAATCTTCCCCAAGAATTCAAATCGTTAGGAACGCCCTTAATGGTGTGAGAAAAATTTCAAAGGCGCAGGAAGCCACATTAGGTGCACTGCGCTTTCCCTTTTTCAGATGTTTGCCTTTCATCGTTTTTATGTGTGCGTGTGCGCGCGCGCACACATAGGCGCGTGTGCGTATGTATGTATGCATGTATGTAGGTGTGTATGTGTGCGCGCGCGTGTGTATTCACCTTTACTTTCCTAGTTTTTTTTCCGAAATACTTTTTAAACATTAGCTATTGATATTAATTTGTACTCTCCTTGATCGAGTACACAATAATTTATAACTTGATTGACATTGGTCAGTAATAACACAAACTATGTAATTTCGATTAAAAAGATCACATGGTATGAAAAATTGTTATCTTATTCTTGATCAACCCTTTTGTATTGAAAATGAAAGTGAAGAAAGGATTCAAGAACTTCGAAGAAGGCATTAAAAGAAAGGGGAAAGGGGATAAGGAGTTATGCACTTGTCTTCCTTCGAATTTCATTTTTTTTCTTTCTCCTTTGCCATTGTCGTTTTTGACGGGTAAGACATAGATTCTTTTCTGTTGTCTTCATCGACAATTGAAGCTTTATGTGCTTCTATAATGGTAGAATTTGGATGTTCATATTCAAGTCGCAAATAATATATGTTGAAAAGCTCGATCTTCTTCAAATAGTGACTTCCTCTTTAACTTGTTGTCACTTCTGGCACAAACCTTAGCCACAGACAACCATTTGTGAAGGAGGGAGAAGGCTTGAGTATGAGGGCATGGTCGTTTGTCAATTGCTACATGTTGTTTGATGTCCAAGCTAGGTGCCAAGAATTAGGTAATCTCCTTATAAATTTAGAGGTAGCATAATCGTTTTCTTTTTATAATTTAGTGTAAAACAAGCGCTTCCGCAAATTTGATGAGAATCTAATCATTTTTGTTGGTTTAAAATTAATTATATTTAAAATCAAATTGTGTTAAAATTAATACCAATAGATGTTAAAAAATTATTTTAGAAAAGGTCGATGGAGGTAAAGGTGAATATCTCTATGAATAAATATATGCACAAACAAAGACATACTAGTTAAACAGATGCTATAATTTGGTCCTCTCTACACACATCTACAGTCTATTTGTGACGACACTTCAACTAAGATGGACCACCTTATATATGATCCGAGGTACAAAGTTTATGCTTAGGAATCTCATTAAATAAATTTGTTTCATTGATTTTCTCATAATAAGTTTTATATATTTTGACCTATTTTAAAGGTCATTATGGAAACTCTATAGGGAGAGATTATGAGGCAGCATGGTCAACTTTTACTTAATAGAATTAATCAAGCCAGTGTATTAGTCATATCTAAAGTAGTTGCATGAAATTTCATGGTATACAAGTAAATTCATTGGAGGTGTGTGCAAACATTTACCAGCAAGCCTTTGCATTATTCAATGATCATGATCATTTCATATGTTTAGGACCTTATTTGACAGCAAGAGTTATATTTAGAATTTACATAATTTTAAAAATCCTAGAGGGCGACAAACTCGATGGCTCGAAAAAGACTAAATATTTGTTATTTTTTATATGACAATGTCTTTTAATCTCTTAACACCTATTTACAAGGTAGATTTGTTAGTCATGGTTTTGTACAAAGACTTCTTAATAAGACCTAATGGAAAACAAATGCAGTTATCCAATTAGACAAATTGTCATATGCATAATGAATATAGTTCAATGAGCACTTACTGATGTCTATTGTATGATGTCTCCCTTTTTTTTTTTTTTTGAAAGAATGATGTCTCCCTTTTTATCTTACTTAAGTGCAACTTATAATTAATTTGCATAATCATAGTCATCTTGATTTCTTTACAAGTCACCTATTTTTTCATCCTTGCACTTGTAACTATAAAGGGGCCAACTAGGTGCAAGTCCTATGCACCCTATAAAAATAAAGATTCATAGTTTGCGGCATGCCAATTGATAACCTATGCCAAAGCAACTAAAAATGTAAAATTCTTTTTTCTACATATGGCATAATTTTCCATCGTGTAAACAAATAATAACATATGATCAGTGTTAAGTTATATATCCCTATTAAATAATAGAAGATTCAATATGCAGTAAAAGGTTGATAGTATTTCCTAAACATGATTAGTTCATTCTTGATTGTCCATCATCTAATTTGTAGACCCTTTCCATTTAAGAGATGATGTATCTATGTATTCTCCTTCACTTTTTCTTTCACTTTCTTTTCAAACACGATCATTTTAAATGTGTTTCTATTTTACTCAGGATCAAACTATTACAACAAATAAGCTTTCATCTGATGAATCATATGTTTAATTACATGGGAGGATGAATGTTACTACTTAACCAACCATGTCAAATGCAATAGTGAAAATGCAATGAACCCTTATGATTCGTATTCTTAGTTATGTTACACATGTCAAATAAGGAATGATTGTAACACTTATGGCTCATTTGGTTCTGTGTAATCAAAGTGGTAATGCAATCAAAATAGTATTGATGACTTCATTACTGTGTTTGGTTCCCATTAAGGGATGTAATCAAAATTGCATTGTAATCATATTTATCTCAATCTATGCAAATACAATTACTTAACTTTTTCTAAACTATTATGATTGCATACCTTTAAATCAAAATTTACCCAACAATAAGCTATTATATTTGGGGACTTTTTCTCTCTCCTCTCCATTGTCTCTCCTTTGCTTTCCATCTCTTAGTACTACACTACCATGTGTTTAAAGGTTTAAAGCCCCATTCACCCTCCTCTCTCGTCTCAGTATTAAATAAAGTTTAACCCAAACCATGCTCGTATTATTGTAACTACATTTTTGTACGTTCTAGGCATCATCATTATCATCATCATCATCTCTCTCTCTCTCTCTCTCTCTCTCACTCTCTCCTCTCTCCTCCTCTCTCTCTCTCTCTCTCTCTCTCTCTCTCTCACACACACACACACACACACACACACACACACACACACACATGTAACATATCATCATCAGCATCATCATCATCATCATCATCATCCTTTCTCTCTATTTGCTAAACATAAACAATATTACGTCATTGTAATTTATAGGAAACACAGTGAAATAAGTCTCATATGAAGCATCATAATTACAATGATAAGATATTGGATGATAATTATCAACAAAACTACAAATAATTAAAGTAGGCAAAATAAAAGTGAATTGAATTACAAGTACTTCACGCTACGTGTAAAATGAAGTATTGTTTGTAAATAAATTCATCCAATTACAATTGCAAAAACTTTGTAACAAAATAATGTAATGTAATTATTATCTCATTCCATTACATTGACAATTACTTTACATGACTGATTCCATTACATAATGATTATATTGCTTTTAATCAAACGCCACATTACGTTTGCTTTGAGTATTTTTAATTGAATAGTGGTATCTATTTTTGCTTTCCTTAATATTGGCATCATTTTCTATTGTTGCATAGAAATCTTATTTTATGGTCAATATATGCTCTAAGTTTCACTATTTGAAGAGTCGTGCATTACCATGTGCAAAAACTAATATATCTGACTAACGCATTATGGATCTTCAATCTCAATAATAGGATATTGTGTAGATTTCCTATGGACTATTGTGCTTTCGGTCGCTCCTTTATTCACTATGCTGCCAATCACATCTGGCAATAACTCATGGATGTTATACGTTTTGTATAATTAAAAACTCACAAAGAAAAGCATAACTATGAATCTATATCAAATTTATAGTATTACTCGTTAATAGAGTCATTCCGCTTATGAACATAATAATTCTCAAAATCAGTGTGATAAGGACGATTCCTCAACTCCCATGATCATCAAACACAAGAGTAACCCAAAAACAATGGAAGCTCCTCCCTAGAATCAATCTCTAACAATCAAGGGATTGTGAGATTAGAGCCTAAAATTAAGATCCTTTAATAAAATAAATACTTTTCACGCAATCTTTCTCTTAAAGACGTAAAGCCACATAAGATATATTTTAAAGGAAAGACTATAGATCACCACTATAGATTAGAGATAAAGATTAAGACATTTTTAAGAGAGGAAATGGTCCCTCGCTTTTCAATTTACTCATTCATCAAATATGAGAATACATTAAGGGGAATGGATCTATAAATACTTAAAATGAGGGGAATAAGCTGATCTATTGGTGAGGCAAGTGCACGAATGAGAGTCCTACAAAATATCTTAAGAAATAAGTCAAAAATTCAAAAATAATGCCAAATGACATGAGATGTAATTTCTAAGAAGATAGTTTGTGGTAGACAATGATAACGAATGTTAGATTTAAACACACAAGGACACAAGAAGGGGGGTGAATTATGTCTACCGATTTTTTGAATTGTTTCAAAAACACTTGTGAGAACAGTTTGAAGTGCATGGTTCCAGTGAGACAGAAACAAAACTTTTTTCAGAACACTCGTGAGAACTAATTGGAATGCGTGTTCTCTGTGAAATAGAAACGAAAGTAATTACGGAAATAGTAAAGGAGACACAATATTTTTACGTGGAAAACCACCTCTGGCCCAATAGAGGTGCAAAAACCACGACCTACCTCAGTAGGATTTCAACAAACACTTTCACTAACACAGGCCAAGTTCGTTACACTACGTAACACACGTGACAACGTCACACGCGTCACTTAGTCTCCCCCAATACTCTAGTTACAAACATACATCCAAGGTTTCTCAAAACTTGGACAAGCTCACACGGACAACACGTCCACCGTCTCTTAAGAGACCACGTCCAACTTGGACAAATACTCACGGACACAATGTCCACACGTCCCCTAGGAGACCACGTCCAACAACTTGGACAACCTCTAATCACAATGACGAAAAAGAGATAAAAAATACCTTACTTGAATGCTTCTAAATAAGCTGAGTATAAGATACCATACAACTCCTATTATGCCAATAATGAAGACTCGATTAAGCACATACTTTGAAGGTTTTTCTCACAGAAAAATTCAGACTCAGAAAAGCAATTTTAGCACTTGATCAATCGTGAAAGCCCTTAAAAAACCTTGCTTGAAGAGATGAGAGGTGAGTGCTTATATACCCACAAAAAAGCAAGGATTTGATTTCCATAATAACTCTGAAAATACTTAGTATCTTAAAAGAAATTAAATCCTTCAAGAATTTATCTTTTTAGGAAATCATATCTTTTAAGGATAAGATAAAATCTTTTGAAAAATCTTTTAGGAGACCAATATTATTTAGGAAAGTACTCTTTCTAAAACACAATATTATCAGAAAATCGATCCTAAATATATTAGGAATTTTGACAGTGGAAAACTCTTGAAAATCTTTGAAAATTGATTTTTGCACTCGCTGCCCTCAGAGTACTGCAGACCTATTTGCTCAATTGTTCTGAGCAGTGTTCTCAGTCAGCTTAAATAATTCCTTCAAGGTAAGTGTTAAGTCAAGTTCTTCTTTGGCATATTAACAAGAATTTAGACAAATATAACCAGTACTTAGCCCTAAGACTCTAAAGACTCTTGTACTCTGCTGATGATGTGCACATATATCCACTTTGATGATTTCAGCTTCTTTGACCTGTTCTTCAGGGTGTTTGCAACTTCTGTCGCTTTCAACATATAATTTTATCACACAGCTTCAAGCATTTCGAACTGATCTCCAGGATATTTACAATCTGTCTTATCACATGATTCTAGCACTGAACTCAAGCCAAGCATAATTAGCACATTTGGATTATAATCATCAAAGCATTATATAAGATTGATTCAACAAATTCCCCCTTTTTGATGATGACAAACCAAATGACCATCAAAGGGAGACATAGCAGAGGGCAAAAACATTAGTGCCAACCTTAGCTCAAGAAGCCAATTCACATAAGAGAGAATAACAAGAATAAGAAGGTAGCTTAAAACAGGCAGACCAATCAAAGCATGGTCATACTTATCTTCCCCCTTTTGACATCATCGAAAAGGTTGAGGGAACCATCTGCATAAATTCAATAGGGATGCACTCACCACCGCGGGTAATGAGGGAAATGACTGCGATACACTCAAGTATATGGTACAGTAATGATATTGGCCATCCGAGTCACGTACAAACAGGTAACACATGCAACAGGCTAAGTCATAGCATAAATGCAAATACTCTCCAAAAACTGCCATAAATCATTAGTAGGTACATACATAACCAAGTGTTTGAAAAATAGTGTTGGAAACAGGGAAAGGAACAGGTTCAGGTAGAGGAAGGTGGAGGAGGGAATTTGGCTGTGAGGGCAAGAAGGGCACTCAGCAAATCCTCATGACGTTTGACATTGAGTGTCTTTTCTTTTGTAAGCACCTACTTTGCTTCAGCTGTCTCCCCCTTCACTGTAATCTAGTCCTGTAACAGCGTATCAATTGTGGGAGCGCTGGATGTGGAGGCTTCACTGGGAATAGGTCCAAGTGGTGTTTGGAGCCCCTGTTCTGACGTTGCACTATAACCTTTTGTCACTTTGAAACCACACCCAATCAACGTGCTGTTGCCAATCTCATCACTGATCTGAAAGCCTATTCTCTTCTACAAGGGAATCCCAAGTTTCTCAAACACTGACTTCAGTAAGAATCCATACCCCATGTCATGATCCTTGGACGTTTTGGCAATTCTCCCAATATGGCTAATCATGATTGCGGGTAAGTTAATTTGCTCACCCCTATCCAGCATATCAGTGTAGCACATGTCCTTGGGATCAGCAAGGTTGCATCCTTGACCTCGGGGAACTACATTTGTAATCACAAACCAAAACAACAACTGATGCAAGGGCATCATTTCCCTCCTTCTCACAGACCGGGATACAGTCAGATGGGGCTTTTTGGCCAGTCTTTGGGTCAGCGCCAACAGTCGTTCTTCACCTAAGATGCTCTCGTCCTCTTTCACATACACATCAAAACCTTCAGAGGACACACCAAGTAACTCACCTAACTTCTTAGCATCAAATTGCACTTCATGATCATTAACTATACTTAGCACCACTCTATTGGTGACAATACAGTTTGCATAGAACTCAACTAAATCTGGGACCGAACACCCTCTTATAGGATCTATGAACAATTCCAACCATCCCTGAGCTTCTAACGTCTCTACAAACACCCCAAGCCCCTGTTTCTGAAAGTATGACACCTTAACTACCTTCTCCCAAACCATAGATTTCTGGAAAAAATTCTCATATCTCTCAGCAAGTGTCATGTTCTTCCTGACTTTCTTTTTCTTGGTTCATCAGACTCTTTAACCAGTTCAGACACTTGTTCTGGGACAACCCGTTCATCCTCATCACTATCTTCAGCATCCTCAATAATAAGCTCATCACCCATACGTTCAAGATCAAAAACCCTGTGATTCCTCAACCAACTTGGCTTCATTCCCCTTTAATCTAGACTCGGCCACAACTGGGTCATATACCACTAACTCCGAACCTATAACTGGGTGTACTAAGGGTATCATATCAGGGTTCAAATCAACTGTCTTTAACTCTAAGCTTTTCAAGAACCCAATAATAGAGGGATTAATGAAAAAGAAGGTAAGGGAGTATTTTCCATACCAATTGAGGACGCTTGTGGTCATGGTGCCAGTGATTCTTCCTCAAAATTTATCCAATTTCCTCACCTTTTCCTTGATAATTGGTCCCGTATTGATCTTAAGTGAGAAGCCTTGAGTTTGGAGATGCTTGACCTCCATGAGTTCTTGCCATTGTGACGATTTGAGGTGATTTGGAGTTAAGGTTTTAAGGGGGTTTAAGAAAAGAGAGAGAAATCGGGATCTTGGTGTAGAGAGAGAGAGATGGGAGGATTTTGGAGAGAGAGAGTGTTTTGCATGCAGCACATCATTACACTAGTTATGGTATAAATTATAGGTTAGGTGTAATGAAAAAGGAGATTTCAGTTTCCAACATTCCTTTAATAATGCCACTTGGTCAGCACATGATAGAAACAGTGGTCAGGTCTGTTCCTGGAGCCTGTTCTTACTGTTAACAGTTCGGTGTCTCAGGACACTAAGGGTAATATCATTAGACCTCAACGAGTGTCAGCATGTTACTTTCCACATATATGCCAGTAAAAGCACAAGAATTGAATGCATCCAATGGAACAATGTATTTGGCCTAACAACCCTTAACTAGTCAATCATTGGGGGTTAATTAAGCATGCTCAAACTCTTTTAATCAAACCCAATTCAAGCCTATTCCTTTTAAATTGATCTCTACTTAGTGCCTTGGTAAAAATATCAGCAATATGTTTATTAGTGGCACAAAAATTCATTGAAATCAAGTGCTTTTCAACATTATCTCTTAAGAAGTGATGGCGAACATCAATATGCTTAGTCCTTTTATGTTGACACGGATTTTTGGCAATGTTAATTGCACTTGTATTATCACAACAGATGGGAATGTATCCCGTATCAACACCAAAATCCTTGAGTTGTTGCTGTATCTACAACAATTGAGCACAACAAGAAGCAGTCGCTACATACTCGGCTTTTGCTGTGAACATGGCAACTGAGTGTTATTTCTTTATAGACCAAGAGACCAAACAGGGCCTAAGAAAAGTAGCCATACCCGTGGTGCTTTTTCTGTCAACTAGAAATCCATTGAGGAAGGCACTCTTGATGTCCATTTGGTACAACTTGATCTCCATGTGGGCTGTAAAGGCTACCAAGATTCGAATAGCCTCTAACCTTGCTATAGGTGCAAACGTTTCTTCATAGTCAATCCCTTCTTCTTGATTGTAACCTTGGACCACCAGCCTGACCGTGTTCCTAGTGACTGTTCCCAACTCATCTAACTTGTTTTTGAACACCCATTTGGTTCCAATAATTATTCTGTCCTCAGGCTGTGGTTCAAGGTGTCAAACCTTATTCCTTTCAAACTGAGGAAGCTCCTCTTACATAGCAGTAACCCAGTCAGAATCTGGAAGAGCTTTATGAACATTTTTTAGCTTAATGTTAGACAAAAAGGCATAGAAAGCACAAAAGTTTTTGAGTTTAGATCTGGTTTGTACCCCAGTGTTGATATCAAATATAATCTGGTCAAGGGGGTGCAAATGCTGGTGCTTCCAAGCTCGTGGAGTAAATGGAGCCACAAATACATTTTCCAATCTCTCCTGAACACTTGATGAAATAGGTCTTGGATCTGTTCTGGTGCCTGTTCTCACAACTGTTCGGAAAGGGTCAGGTTGAGTGGGTCGGTTCTGTCCCAAATCAGGTTCAGCAATGCTTCCCCCTGACTGGTTTGCTCCCTGCCCACCTTCCACATTTCCAGATCCAGGACTTATTTCACCTTCAGGAGACTTACCATTATCCACCATGGAGTTTTGAGTGAGCAAGAGGTCTTTTCTTATAAGACCATTTTTGAACTGTTCATCCTGTATATCATGCTCAATTAAGGGGTTAGTTTCATCAAATGATACGTGCACATTGTTATGTTGCTTCCCCCTCAACACAACACCTCAGTAATGATATTTGTAATCAAGTATTGATCAAAAGAGAACCCAATGTAATTATCTCTAGCACACAATTGAGACACACTTAGCAAATTATGTTGTAAACCATCAACCAAGTACACATAGAGTGAGAGAGTGATTTACCTATCTTACCTACACCGATAATTTTTCGAACTTGCTGTTTCCAATTGCCACTGTCCCTCCATCAAAGGCTGTAAGTGAGAGGAAGTTTGATCTATCTCCAGTCATGTGCCTCGAGCAACTACTATCTAAGAACCATAGTTGGTTGCCTCCTCTCACTTTAGCCTGCAAAACAGCTAAGTGTTTGTCTTGGGAACCCAGATCCACTTGGGTCCCATTTTCTTTATTATGGAAATTAACTCATCCTTTTTAATCCACATTTGTTTAACATATAGTGAGTTTCTTTCCATGGCCCTCTTTTTTAAGAGATAAGTGTGCCGATAATGACCAGTCTTTCCACAGTGAAAACAGGTGATATTTTCTTTAAGTCCAATATACTTCTTGTTTACTGGCTTAGTGATAAGTCTATTCACAAATCCTAGTCCCCTTTTATTTCTGCTATGGTAAGTGTTTAGCTAATTAAACGCTTCTGAGAAACTATTCCAGCGCCTATTCTGAACAAGGTCAGATTCGACCTTATGAGCATGTGCTTCTGAGGAACAGTTCTAGCGCTTGTTCTGAAAGAGGTCAGATTTAGTCTTATGAGCCTTATCAAGCAGTTTGTTATTTTCACTCACCAAGGATTCTAGCCTAAATTTCAAGTCTAGGGACTCACTTTCCAGTCTTGTAAGATCAGAGTTAAACTCTCTCTCTTGTGTTCATGAGGTCCTTAAGTGCATTAAGGTCATTACTTAAGGCAAGGGTCTTTTCTTCTGCTTCAAATTTTTCACACTTGAGAATTTCATTCACACGTTCAAGTTCTTTTAGTGTGTCAAGATCCTTGCTTAAGGCAAAAGCTTTTTCATCCTTTTCAGAGGTTAGAGTGTCATTTGCTTGCTCAAGTTTTTGTATGGTTTTTTCGAGCATTCGGATATCCCCTTTTAACTTGGAACAAGTATCTTTAAGCATACAGTTCTCAGTGCTTATTGCCTCACACTCATCCATTAAGGAAAACAGTAATTTCAGAATTTTCCTTTCGTTAAAACCACTTACCTTTTCCTTGAATTGAGACATGGTTTCATCCGATTCTGAATCAGCTTCAGACTTGCTTCTGGCCATGAGTACCAGTGCTTCAGCTTTGTCTTGGGAGCTATCCTCTTTCTCTGAAGTTTCACCCCATGCTGCCACCATAGCTTTAGTGAACCGCTTGGCAGAACTCCTAAGTTCCGGTTTCTTTCTGCAGTTTCGGAACTGTTCTGAGCCCTGTTCTTCCTTCTGCATGGGACATTTTTCACCACTTGATCATGTTTCCCACATCTGAAACAACCCAAGGGCTGGTCACGATTGCTGCTTCTCGTCTTGCTGGTACTTCCCTTCTTGAAGTTCTCTTTAGCCTTCTTAACGAATTTCTTGGCGTTCGGGTTATTATGGCCATTACTTCATCATCCAAATCAGAATCATCACTTTTCACTACCTTTAAAGCAAGGCCCTGGTCTTTCCTTGCTTCTTCCTTCACCTGGGAGTTCTTTTTCAATTCGTATGTCTGGAGATTCCTTATGAGCTCATCCAAAGAAATCTCATCCATCTTCTTTGCTTCCTGGATGGCTGTAACTTTCGCTTCCCACGATTGAGGTAAAAACCATAGGATCTTCCTTACCAATTCTTCGGTGGTAAAGGATTTTCCCAAGGATTTCAGCTCATTAGTGATGTGGGTGAAACGTGTATACATATCCATCACTGTCTCTTTGTCACTCATTTCGAACAGTTCGTACTTCCTTATTAGCAGCTCGATCCTGGATTGTTTGACTTGGTTGGTACCTTCATGAGCCACACAAAGAGCATTTCATATCTCCCTTGCTGATTCACACTCTGAGATGCGAGTTTACTCGTCCAGACCAAGGCCAAAATACAGCAGTTTCCTGGCCTTGGCATTCTTCTCCATCTTCCTGAAGTTATCTGAATTGAATTCCTTCAGCTCCTTAGGAACAGTCTTCCCATCAGTTATGACTTTCACTGGAATGTAAGGACCATTCACAATGAGCATCCATAACTCATAACCATCAGTTTAAATGTAGTTTTCCATTCGATTATTCCACCAATTGTAGTGTTGCTCATTAAAGTATGGAGGACGAGCCACAGATTGACCCTCTAAGATTCCTTGTGGTGTACTCATCTTTTCAGGATCTCTCAAGGTGTTAACCTAGGTGTGAGAACTCTACTCTGATACCACTTGTTAGATTTAAACAAACAAGGACACAAGAGGGGGGTGAATTGTGTCTACCGATTTTTCGAATTGTTTCAAAAACACTTGTGAGAACAGTTTTTGAAATGCGCGGTTCCAGTGAGACAGAAACAAAAATTCTTTCGGAACACTCATGAGAACTGATTGGAATGCATGTTCTCTGTGAAACAGAAATGAAAGTAATTACGGAAATAGTAAAGGAGACACAATATTTTTACGTGAAAAACCACCTCTGGCAACAATAGAGGTGTAAAAACTACGACCTACCTCAGTAGGATTTCAACAAACACTTTCACTAACACGGGCCAAGTTCGTTACACTATGTAACACACGTGATAACATCACACACGTAACTTAGTGTCCTCAAAGACTCTAGTTATAAATACACATCCAAGATCTCGCAAGACTTGGACAAGCTCACACGGATAACACGTCCACCGTCTCCTAAGAGACCACGTCCAACTTGGACAAATACTCATGGACACAATGTCCACACGTCCCTAAGAGACCACGTCCAACAACTTAGACAACCTCTAATCACGATGATGGAAAAGAGATAAAAAACACCTTACTTGAATACTTCTAAATAAGCTGAGTATAAGGTACCATACAACTCCTATTATGCCAATAATGAAGACTCGATTAAGCGCACACTTTGAAGGTTTTTCTCACAGACAAATTCAGACTCAGAAAAGCAATTTTAGCACTTGATCAATTGTGAAAGCCCTTAAAAAACCTTGCTTGAAAAGATGAGAGGCGAGTGCTTATATACCCATGAAAAAGCAAGGTTTGATTTTCATAATAACTCTGAAAATACTTAGTATCTTAAAAGGAATTAAATCCTTCAAGAATTTATCTTTTTAGGAAATCATATCTTTTAAGGATAAGATAAAATCTTTTAAAAAATCTTTTAGGAGACCAATATTATTTAGGAAATTACTCTTTCTAAAACACAATATTATTAGAAAATCGATCCTAAATATATTAGGAATTTTGACAGCGGAAAACTCTTGAAAATCTTTGAAAATCGATTTTTGCACTCGCTGCCCTCAGAGCACTGCAGACCTGTTTGCTCAATTGTTCTCAGTAGTATTCTGAGTCAGCTTAAATAATTCCTTCAAGGTGAGTATTAAGTTAAGTTCTTCTTTGGCATATTAACAAGAATCTAGACAAATATAACCAGTACTTAGCCCTAAGACTCTAAAGACTCTTGTACTCTACTGATGATGTGCACATATAACCACTTTGATGATTTCAGCTTCTTCGACCTGTTCTTCAAGGTGTTTGCAACTTCTGTCGCTTTTAACATACAATTTTATCACATAACTTCAAGCACTTCGAAATGATCTCCAGGATGTTTACAATCTGTCTTATCACATGATTCTAGCACTCAACTCAAGCCAAGCATAATTAGCATATTTGGGTTGTAATCATCAAAGCCATATATAAGATTGATTCAACAACGAAGAAGTCAAAGATGATTGGGTCCTTCCCGTAATTTAGGAAGACATCATCTATAAAAAAAAATCCATCTTTCAATTGAAGAGTAAGTATGTGTATGAAATGATGGACGGAGATTTAGAAGTTAAAGACTGTGAGTATGATGTGGGAGAAGTTAATCCCATTAATTGGAAAAACATCCTTAAGAATATCAAAGATAGAAAGTATAGATACATCCATGTTAGAAGTGCCCAAATTCAAATCACTCTATTACAATATTATGGCAAAAATATTGATCTTTATGCCTTGCTTTATGATATTAGGCATACCAAATTTAATAATCAAAATATCACGAGGATAAAGACCAATTTATATAATGGGTCAGTAGGATTCAATTGCCAACCATCGTATTATGTGAGTCTAAAAGATGAATTTGCTAAACACTTCCTATCTTTTAAGATAAAAACAATTGGAATGGACATAAAAGAGGAAGATACTTATTGAGCATATTTTGAAAAGTTATCTACAAATTAGATAATACAATAGATCCGAAAACTAAAGTGACAATGATAGAGGCAGAAAAGTTTGAAAGTTCTACCCCTATGTAAAAAATTCAGAGGATTAAATCCAATCCTCAGGAGATAACAATTAACAGGTCATGGATTTCTAGCTTTGCCAACCCTACTAAAATCAATAAGGAAAATGTGATAAAAATTGATGAGAATAACAAAATAACCATTAAACCCCAATTAATAAGAAGCATGAGTACAAGATCAGAATGGGGAGAACGATCTTCAGTAGCTGAAGAAGGTCTTAAAAAAGATGATACGATTAGTATGACTAGTAAAATGAGTAGAATGAGTTTTGAACCTATAAGACACAGTGTTGATTGAACTATGAGTCTTGATAGATTGGGTACAAAATAAGAACTGTTAGTGAACCAATCTATGAGGATGAATTAGTCAAAAACATGACCATGGGAATATGCTATAAAGCTACTAATACAAATCTTAATAGTATCTATATTCCAATAAAGGTATGTTTGGAGGGATATAATGAATATGAATTATTTGCCTGCATAGATAATGGTTGTTCTGTGTACTTTGGAAAAAGATCGTTATTTTCAGAATTTATGTGGGAAAGGGCCAAGAGTCTGTTACAAATAAGGATAGCTACAATAGTATTATGAGCCACAATGAAGCCATAAAAGGGTTACTAATATAATTAGAAGGATTCAATACATTATAGCAGTTCTATGGGCTACTGATTAAGCCTCACATGATATGATTATTGGAGATAATTTTCAGAGATTGTATTCTCCATGGACATAGACCATAAACCAGATAATATTCACACTTAATGGCCACTCAGTTCCTATTGAAAAATTAAGCAAGGCTTACACTCATCAAAAAATTGAGTTTACATATAGCCAGTGTGGTGAGAATGTAATGTCTGCACAACAAGAGGTAGCATTAAAAATTTCATTACTTGAGTTATCTATTAAAGAATAGATTGTCGAACAACAAGAGAAATTATGCAAAGAACTCTACTCTGATAATCTTCTAAAATATTGGGATAAGGACAAGACATTTGCAAAAATTACTTTATTAAATCCCAATACTATCATTCGGGTTAAACAAATGGTGTATACACAGCAGGATATCCAAGAATTTGATAAACAAATCAAAAAAAACTTTTAGAAAAGGATTAATCAGGAATAGCAAGAGTCCTGACACCAGTCCCTCTTTCATGTTAAGAAATCATGCTGAAGAAAAAAGAGGAAAGGCAAGAATGATAATCAATTAAAAAGCTTAAAGATCATACTATCTTTGATGGTTATTATATTCCTAACAAAATAGTCCTTTTCAATAGAATTCAAGGAGCCTCTTGGTTCTTGAAAATGGATTGCAAAAGCGGATACTGGTAAATAAAAATGGATGAAGAAAGCATTCCTTTAACCGCTTTTAGTGCCCCTTAAGGATATTATGAATGGATTGTAATGCCATTTGGTTGAAAGAATACACCTCAAATAATCCAAAGAAGAATAGATAACATCTTTACAGATCTTAGTCACTGTTGTTTAGTTTACATCGACGATATCCTTGTCTTGTCCAAAACCTTAGAACAGCACAAAGATAATGTCTTAGTTGTCACTCAAAGATGCATTGATCATGGTATTATACTTGGAAAGAACAAGTGCATTTATGCTGAACAAGAAATTGAGTTTTTAGGTCTAGAGATAAAAGCTGGATAAATCATTCTACAAAAGCATATTTTGAGAAAAATAGAAAAAATTCCTGAAAAGATTGAAGATAGAAAGTAGTTAGAAAGGTTTCTTGGATGCTTTATCTATATTTTAGATTTTACTAAAGACTTAGCCAAACTGAGAAAGCCATTACAACAAAAACTTAAGAAAGAAGTAAGTTGGACATGGACCCCTAGTGATTCAAAGATTGTTCAAACGTTCAAAAAGATGTGTAAAAATCTCTCTATTCTTAATTTACTGAATGAAGGAGATGATTTAATTCTTGAGATAGATGCCAGTAATGAGCAATGGAGTGCTGTACTCAAAATCAGAGAAGGAGAAAAATTATGCAAATATTGTAGTGGAAGTTTTAATAAGGTAGAATGCAACCATCACACAATGGACAAAGAAATCCTTGCAGTCATAAGGGAAATTGAAAAGTTCTTAATCTTTTTAGACCCAACACTTTTTCTTATTCGAACTAATTGCAAAGGAATACTTAGTTTTGCCGAAAAAAAATTATCAAATATGCAAGCGCAAAGGCGACTCCTACATTGGCAATTGTGGCTTAACTAGTTTTCCTTTTCTATTGAACATATATAGGGATTGAAGAATTCTCTGGTAGATAGTTTAACTCGAGAACTCAAAAAATGGTGATCATCAGAGAAGAACTCCTGCCAGAAAAGGAGGAAATCCATAATGAAATGTCATTGCTACTAGAACAGGTTTCTCCTTCTAGTAAAGCCCTTATTGATAATTTGGAATTCCATACAAAAAGTAGACACGTTTTAGTTTGCTATCTTCTGCATACCTAATAGCCCAAAGATTTTCCCTTCTAGAGTTACAAGTTAATTACCTAAGGTGTCCTTATGACATCCACAAAAAAAGTTCTCATGTTCAAGAAAAATGGTTCAATGAATAATATGTAACCTATATCGACTATTGTCATAACTATTCCTATGATATTTCGAAGTCTTGGAGCACAACAATCTACTTTTTCGATAAATCTGGAGCTAGTGGTGTGAGTTTTCCAACAAATTTAATCTCTCTAAATGACACTATCATTAAAGCCTGGGAATACGGGATGGTAGTTTGCTTTATGGAATTTTCAGATCCAAAGTACTCATTTTTCTCAAAACTAAGTAAGTTTCGACAATGCATGTTCAGAAAAATCCATAGGATTTTTACATCTCCTAATGGTCCTACAAAAATCCCAAATAATAGATGCTTATATGTGGAGGTATATGGTGCACTAATTGAATATGAAAATAGAAAAGCCAAACCAGCTCATTATCTCGTTCAGATAGTTGATTTTGATGATCCTAATGATTAACAACAATAATGGAACCGAGAATGATGAGAATTAGTTACTGATCCTACTTTGACAAGAGCTGTCGGTTTTTACAGTATTTATCATCAAAGTTGAGGATTAATCGAATGAGGAAAGACACAAATGTATTGCGAAAACACTACTTTCGCTTATCAAAATGAGTTTAACGAATATATAAAGGTAGAGAGAGCGACTTTAAATGATGTCTTTGATTACCTCTTTGGTGTTGGAGCTGAAAAATTCTTATCAGAAAAAGGAAAGAAATATTTTCTTGACTTATTTGAGAAATGGGATCCAAAGCATCTTCAATATGATGAAGATTTTGATAATTATCTGGATAATGATAGTCTGGAAAATATTATTAGAGATGAAGACATGCAAAATCTCAATAATGATGAATAGTCTTTTCATCATTAAAAGGCTATGAAAAATGGTTGCTCCATTATTACACTATTTTCACAAGTGTCAAGTCTGCTAAATACAGCAGTTTACTGTAGCCATGTGTGTGTAACTATAGCCATGTGAAAAAGTACTGTGTACTGTAACCATTAGGGAATCCTATGTGTCCGTGTCCCCCCTATAAAAAGAGAGGCCGAGTGCTGAGAAGGAACATGATCATTTGAGCATTCTCGAGCAAAAGAGACGTCGGGATTCTTCATTTCTTTATGAGCAAGCTTCTCTAATAATCTTAGTAGTTTAAGTCCCTTTTAAATCTTTCCATTGTAATATTTCCACTTTTAGGCTTTTAATAAAAGAAGTTTCCGAGTAGGGAACGTTGTTCAATTGAACCTTATGTCTTAACTATTATAATTTCTTGATTAAAGTTCCAGTATCGTTTAAAATATAAAGAACTTGATTAGTGACTATGGTCCGAGGTAGGAAACAAAATGAATCTATGATATACCTGATATAAGAAAGGTGTGGTTGAGATTAGCAATCTCTATAAACTGGAAGCTAGACCAACGCCAGGGTCCAACGCCGACTAAGTTCAGGTAATGGTCAAAACTCTCTAATTAAGTTTTAATTATTTTGCTAAGCATGGTGAACCTATAACCACAGAAAGCATAATATCTAAGATATAAATAGTACATCGTGATAATTAGTACCAATAAAGTCATTATAAGAAGTTTAATCATTCAAAGCAAGTACATTTCCCAAAAAAAAAAAAAACCCTAAAAATAGCTTATTTGCATATTTTATCCAATTTTAAGGGTCTTTCTACAATTTATAAGAGTTTTGAGCCAAAAGTGAAAAATAAAAGAGCACAGGAGGTATTAAAAAATTAAAACAAGTTTTCAGAAGGTAGCAAAAAATTGGATCATCATAGCTCAAGGTACTAAAAAGTTAATCCAAAAAAGTGAGACCCAAAAAAAATCAATGACTCCTATGTCAAGGTACTAGAAGATCAATAACCCATCTGACCAACCATCTCAAACCTGAGAAGTCCTCGTGTTGTACCCCCTTTTTGAAATTTATCCAAATCTGTATAACTGAAGAAGGCAAGTTAAGACTTTTTTTTAGCTTGGATTGTATGGACTACAGCAAAATGTTTCTTTAAATTTCTCTACCCCGTTTCTACGGACTAGTAGATAGTATACGCTTTTTAAATCTAGAATCAATCGAAACCATTCTCTCTATAATTTTACAGTTCAGGGTTAAGGCTGCTATATTAGACCCCCACACTCTATCTGGGGGCAGAATTTTTAAGGTATTGGATTTGAATTTGGATTTGAATTGGTAATTATTTTTACTTTCCATAATGTTAGCACGATTCCTTTCTTCTTTTATATGAGCTTCATATGTTATGTTAGACATATCAAATAGGGGAATCATTGTAACACTTCGATTTTCTATGATTATTTTCTGTTGATTATCGGAATCTATTTTTTACTTTCCATAATGCCATTATGATTATTTTTTTCTTTTATATGCACTTCTTATCTTATGATCAATATAAGCTTTAATTTTTATCATTTAGATACCTTGTACATTAGCATAAACAAAAACTAGTATATCTAATTCACATATCATGGCTCTTCAATCTCAACAATGTGATATTGTGTAGATTTCAAATAAATTACCTAAAGGACCCCGAATTATTATGACACAATAAAAAGGACCATCTATTTTGAAAGCTAATTACAACGTAGATTGACTTATACAATAACTAATACGAATGACCCTCAGATTTTGTGCTAGTTATTTTTTAGGCCCAATTACATTATTCTAGTTCAAGGAAAGAAAAACATGATTCTCAAACACCCTGAGTTTTAGGACAACTACTTTTAGGTCGCTGACTTTTTGAAAATAACCCTGGGTACCCTATGTTTTCATACAATACCGCAATAGATTCTTAGGACATTTTTCTTATTATTTTGGCCCAAAAACTTTTAGAAATTTTTAACTTTGGCACAAATGGGATCCTTCTAGTAATTTTGCTATTTTGGGGTTTTTCTAGGAAATTTGCCTGTATTAAATTATTTAACTTCTTATAATAACTTTACTAGTACTAGTTATCACATCCACTACTGATATTATAAATATTATATCTTCTGTGATTATAGACCCAGCATGCTTAACAAAATAACAATACTTAATTAGAGAGTCTTGACCATTACTTAAACCTAGTCGGCGCTAGACCCTAGCGTTCCTCTAGCTTCCAGTTTATATAGATTGTTCTCAACCACACCTCCCTTAGATTAGGCATAGCACAGATTTGTTTGTTTCCTACCTTAAACCGTAGTCACTAATCAAGTTTTATAATTTAAAGAATAATGAGACTTTAATGAAGAAATTATAATATTTAAGACAGACAAGTTCGATTGAATAATCTTCCCTACTTGGAAACTTCTTTATTGAAAGCTTAAAAGTAGAAATATTACAATAGAAAGATTGAAGAGGGACTTAATCTACTAAGATCATCAGAGATGTTTGCTGACAGAAAAATGGAGAATCCCCACTAGAACTTGACAAGATAACATATAATGGTGCAATAACTTTTCAAAGCACTTAATGTTAATAAAACTAGTCTTACATATTTAGATTTTGTATGCCTTCATCTTCAATAATGTCTTCCAGTACATCAATTACCAGATAATCATCAAAATTTTCAACAAATTGAAGATGCTCTGGATCCCATTTTTTAATAATTCATGAAGATATTTTGTTCCTTTTTCTAATAAGAATTTTCCAACTCTAACATTAAAGAGATAATCAAAAACATCTTCTGAAGTAGCTCCTTCTACCTTCAACCATTTGCTAAAATCGTTATAATAAACAAAAGTAGTATTCTTGCAATGCATTAGAATTTCCTAGTTCAATTAATTCCCACATTTGATGATAAGTATTATAAAAACGACTGGCTCTTGCTAAATGTCACAGGCCGAGTTTTGGAGAGTTCTGGAATGTTTCGGAATCTTCCAGAATGGTCTGTAACATTCTAGAATATACTAAAATGTTTTAAAATGTTCTAGAACCTTCTGGAGCACTCTAAAATCTTCTAGATTGTTCTATAACCTTTTAGAGTATCCAGGACCGTGTGGAGTATCCTAGAACCTACTAGGTTATACTAGGATATTCTAGAATACTCCACACTAGTCTACATGTGTATAAAATGTAGGATATTTGTATAAAATATTCTGGAAGTAAAATAATTACCCCGTGATCGAATAGATCTCCATCGTCTATTGAGGAGGTGGATATGTATATGAACCCCTAAGGGGGCTCATTTATAACCAAGCCGTTGAAAGTATTTCAAGTACAATACAAAGCATTCTCCCGAACTCTCTCTCTCTCTTCTTTCTCTTTCTAAGCTCTGTTGAGCGTGTGCGCGCTTACTTAGCTTCTCAAGTCTAAGTTAAGCCACCATCGAGGCTTACTAGCAAACTAAGGGTTTCAAGTAAGTTTTCTAGCACCGCATGGGTTTAAGTTTGAGTAAAACTGTCAATCTGTGATAGTTGGTATCATAGCAGGATTCTTGTTTGGGAGATCATGGCTTTAAATGTGACCAGTGCCAACCCTCAACAAGGTGGCAGGAAGGGCAAGGACAAGACCAAGGACATGATGGTCCTTGTGGAGGATAGGCTTGCAGAGTTCACCAACTGCATGTCCGCCGTAAAGGGTAAGGCCAAGGACATGGACAAATGCATCGAGGAGCTTGAGTCCACGGGGGATATGGATGAGCTTCGTGGGGAGATGCAAGCATCTATGAGCTTCGTGGCGGTCGATTTCAAGAAGGAACTCCAAGCCCTTCAAGCATCTGAGGCCACCAAGGATGGCGAACTCCAAGATTGCAAGGCTGAGGTCAGGGCTTACAAGGCCAAGGTTGAGATGTACAAGGTAAAGTTCTAGGCTTTGAAGGTGTAAATCAAAGTGTGCATTACTGCAGTGGAGTTGTCCAAGTATGAGTCACTGCAAAGGGGAATGCACCAAAACCTCCTGTCTTCCACGGGGCTAGCAGTGTAAGGGAGATCGACAACTTCCTTTCTGGAGTCGAAGTGTACTTTAGGGCAGACTTCCTTTAGGGACTCAAAGCATACTTTGGGGTAGTGGGCACTAAGGATGATGCTCAAAAGGTGAGCAATGTCACCTTTTCTCTTAGGATGTTGCAATTGTCTTGTGCGTCGGAGATGTGACAACGTCCGGTGAGGATCTAATCCCATTAACACATGGGATGGGTTTAAGAGGGAACTCAAGAAACAGTTCTACCTAGAGGTCACTAAATACAAGGCTACGACCAAGCTTCGATGCCTTCAGTATTGGGACAGTCAGGTTCGAGAATACAATGAGGAGTTCCAAGAGCTACTCTTGGAGATTTCAAGCATGGGAAAACACAATGCACTCTTCTGTTTTCTCGTTGGCCTTTAGGGATAGGCCAAGATGGAATTAAAGAGGCAATGGGTGCAAGACCTCGCATCAACTATTGCCGCCACTGAGTCTCTCACCGAGTTCAAGAGGGAGACCTCAAAGTTACTAGGCAAGAAGACCCATGACGATAGAGACAGTGACGGAGACAAGGACAAGTCTCCTAGGCGAGACAAGCCAATATCATTGAAGGACAAGGGACAAGAAGGATAAGGCACCAAGGAAGTACTCGTGCTTTCTTTACAACGGGCCTCATAAGGTTTTCAAGTGCTCGAAGCATGGGAGACTTGTTGTGCTTATGATGGAAGAGAACAGGCACGAATAAGAAACAAATATTGCTTCAATATTGCTCCTAAGTGTCATCCAATCCAGGGGGAAGCCAGTCGGTAGACGCATATATGTAGAGACTAAAGTTGGAGGTTAAAAACTCCAGGCTACAGTGGACACAGGAGCGGGCAACGTGATCAGCCTACCTTACAGAAAGGAGAAGGGCTATGTGAACGGAGTTAATGAGAAGAGCCTTCCAATCTGTAGAGTTGCTCAAGGTACGGACATCCAAGTTGGGCCATGGAGAGGTAAGATCGATATAACCATCACTTCTCTCGATGATTGGAAGTTCTATCTGGGAATAGACTTCCTCGATAAGGCCAAAGCCATCATAGTTCCTCATGCCAACACCCTGTTCTTCCTAGACAATGGGCACGCTCATGCAATACCCATGAGAGGGGAAGCTGGGAAGGAAAGGGTGATACTTGCCTCAATTCACAGAGAGTAAGGAGGTAGGTCACTTATCCACCCTCAATGAGGATGAGGGGGCCCGAGGGTACCATGCCTCCAACATCGCCTGGAAAGTTAGCAAGGAGGAAATAGGTGAGAACGATGATGGGATGCAAGCGCGCAAAGGTTCGGTGTGCCGAGCAGTTAACCGTGACAAATTAACCCAACCAAGTGTAAGGGACATCTCTTGGAGATGATGCAACTCAAGGGCCAAGCATACAAAGACCCAAAGGTAATGGGTACATTGCCGAATTAGGCAGGGAGAATATCACGAGCCCAGTTTTCGAAGAGTTTTAGAATGTTCCGGAGTCATCCAGAATGGTTTGAAAACTTCTGGAATACATTAGAACATTTTAGAATATTCTAGAACCTTCTGGAGTAGTTTAGAGCCTTTTAGACCATTCTAAAACATTCTAAAGTATCTAGGACTTTGTAGAGTACCCTAGAACTTTTTAGGTTGTACTAGGGTATTTTAGAATGTTCTGGAAGTGTAATAATAGCCATAGGGCCGAATAGATCTCTACCATTCAATAAGGAGGTGGATGTGTATATAAACCCAAAAGGGGGCTCATTTGTAACCAAGTCATTGAAAGCATTTTAAATGCAATACAAAGCATTCTCCCAAAGTCTCTCTCTTCTTTCTCTCTTTAAGCTCTCTGAAGCGTGTGTGTGCTTACTTAGCTTCTCAAGTCTAAGTTAAGCCGCCATTGAGGCTTACTAGCAAACTAAGCAAGGTTTCGAATAAGTTTGCTAGTGCCACACGCACTTGAGTTTTGAGTGAAATTATCAACCTGTGGCATAATGTGGGATCACTAACTACTACTTATCATTTTAGGTACCATTATTATCGTTGATTATTGGCATTGTCTAAATCAACTAATTAAACAAGATAAAGGACTGGTTCGGCTTGTTCATTTTCATACTCAATTACTATGCAATATATTTCGACAGATAGACTTATAGGATTTTTATTGGACCATCAGGAGATTAGAGAATCTAATGGATCTTTTTAAACATTCATTGTTGAAACTTAGTCTTGAGAAGAATGGGTAATTTGGACCTAGGATTTCCATAAGATAAGCTACCATTCCACGTTCTAAGGCTTTCATGATGGAGCTATCTAGAGGGATTGATCTGTTTTTCTTGAACATCAAAAGACACCTTACGTAATTCATTTATAACTCTAAAATGTTAAACCTCTGTCCTATTAGATTGGCAAAAGATAGCAGACTAAAGCGTGATCCACGTTTTTGTATGGCATTCCAAAATATCCACAAGGACCCCGTTCTAGTGGTAATGACATTTCATTTTGAATTTCCTCTTTTTTCAGCAGGAGTTCTACTCTGATGATCACCATTGGCGAGTTCATGAGTTAAACTATCTGTCAGAAAATTTTTCAATCCCTATATATGTTTAATAGAGAAAGAAAACTAGTTAAACCATAATTACTAACGCAGTAATTGCCTTTGTGCTTGCATGTTTGATAAATTCTTTTCACAAAACCAAGCATTCCTTTCCAATCAATTCAAATAAAAAAATATTTTAAGGCTAAAAAGATTAAGTGCTTTTCAATTCCTCTTATAACTGCAAAGATTTCTTTTTCCAAATTGGGATAAACTTTATTGAAACTGCCATTACAACTTTTGTAAAGTTTTTCTCTTTCTTTGATTCTAGACTTCAGTGCTCATTACTGACATTTGTCTCAACTATTAAATCATCTCCTTCATTAGGCAAATTAAGAATAAAAAGATTTTTATACATCATTTTGAAGTCTTGAACAATCATTGAATCACTATGGTGGCATGTCCAATTTACTTCTTTCTTGAGTTTTTGATGCAATGGTTTTCTCAATTTAGCTAAATCTTTATTGAAATATGAACCAAATGTAAGACATTCGAGAAACCTTTCTAATTGTTCCCATCTTCAATCTGGTTAGAAAATTTTTCCATTCTTTTGAAAATATGATTTTGTGGAATGATTTATCCAACTTTTATCTCTAGACCTAAAAATTTGGTTTCTTGTTCAGCATAAATGCACTTGTTCTTACCAAGAATAATATCATGATAAATGCATCTTTGGGTGACAACCAGAACATCATGTTTGTGTTGTTCTATAGTCTTGGAAAAGACAAGGATGTCATCGATGTAAACTAGAGAATGATGATTATGATCTTTGAAGATGTTATCCATTCTTATTTGGAATATTTGGGTTGAAGATGTTAAACCAAATGGCGTTAGTATCCACTCATGATGTCCTTGAGGGGCACTAAAAGCAGTCAAAGGAATGCTTTCTTCATTCATTTTTATCTGCCAATATTCATATAATTGATGTTCGAAAACCAAGAGGTTCCTTGAATTCTATTGAAAAGAGCTGTTTTGTGAGGAATATAATAACTATCAAAGATAGTATTATTATTAAGCTTTTTATACTTGATTACCATTATAGTTTTTCCTCTTTTTTCTTTAGCATGATTTCTTATCATAAAAGCGGGACTAGTGTGAAGACTCTTAATATTTCTAATTAAACCTTTAGTTAATAGTTCTTTGATTTGCTTATTAAATTCTTGGATATCCTAGATTGTATATACCATTTGTTTGACTCTGATAGTAGTATTGAGATTTAGCAATTATTGCAAATATTTTATCTTTATCCCAAAATTTAAGAGGATTATAATAGTAAAGTTTTTTTTACATAATTGCTCTTGTTGTTCATCAATATGCTCTTTAATAGATAATTAAGTAGTGAGATCATTAGTGTTATCTCACGTGGTGCAAAGATTACCTTCTCACCATGCTGGTTGCGTGTAAACTCAATCTTCTTATGAGTGTATGCTTTATTTAACTTATAAATAGGGATCGAGTGACCATCTAAGATGAATACGATTTGGTTTATGGTTTGTGTGCATGGAGAATACAACCTTTTAAAGTTATTTACAGTAATCATATCATGTGAGGGTTGATCAGTAGCCTATAGAATTAGTATAATGCATTTGACTCTTCCTATTTCTATAGGTAACCCTTTTATGGCTTCATAGAGGCTCATTATGCTGCTATTGGCTATTCTTACTTGTAAAGGATTCTTTGATTTTTATTCCACATAAATCCTAGAAATAGAGATATTTTTCCCAAACAGACAGAACAACCACTATCAATATAGGCACACAGTTCATATCTATTATATTCTTCTAGACATAAATTTATTAGGATATAGATAATGTTAAGATTCGTATTAGTAACTTCATAGCATAATTCTATAGTCATATTTTATACTAATTCATCCTCATAGATTGGATCACTTACAATCCACGTTTTGTATCCAATGACTTTTCCATCTAGACTCATACTTCGGTCTACACTGTGTCTCGTGGATTCAAAACTCATTCTACTCATTTCACTATTCATACTATTTGTATCATCTTTTTTAAGATCTTCTTTAACTGTTAAAGATCCTTCTTCCTATTCTGATATTGCGCTCATACTTCTTAATAACTGGGGTTCAATGGTAATTTCACCATTCTCATCCATCTTTATTCCATTTTTTTATTGATTTTTATGGGATTCACAAAGCTAGATATCTATAATAGTCGGACCCTAAATCAAGTTTATTTATTTAATTAAGTCATGTTATTAATATCCTCACATTTACTTATCGCGTTTAATCATTCCGGTTGGAAAAATTCATTTTGGGCCCCCATTTGCAATTCAGGTTTTAATTATCGTAACAATTTTGGCTGAATCTATAGTAGACCCCAGTAAATATGATTAAGCAATAAATTATTTTTCATAACATCACAAAGACTTAACTTTGAGCTACGCCAAAATTTTATCACAGTTGAATGCTACTTTTACGAGCCTAACTCATTTGGGCCCAATTCGTGCCCCAAAAGTTGGCGTAATTAAATTTAGCTACTTATCATTATTTATGTCAAATTATACTTAGTAAAAGTTACTTCATAGGTGGATAGATATCAGCCAAATTTATCAAGATAAGTAAAAAAAAAAAAATCTATCCAAAGCCAAATTATACTTAGTAAAAGCTACTACCACCAGTTACTACCAGGCAGCCACCACTCCTGCACCACCAGCTGCCACCCCCAGCTGCTACAACCACCAAAGATCACCTCCATCTCTTAATTTTAATCTTTTAAGTAAGGTAAACCCTAATCTAACTTTGTTTAATCCTTGATTTTATGAATGATTTGATTATGGATCATGCTATATTGATGCAAATTAATGCCAGTTTAATGTTTTATTTTGTTTAGATAAGTGTGGAAGTGTGCAAGTCATGTGTAAGATTGAATCTATGCATGATCATGCAAGCTTTATGTATAAGGTTAATGGATGTTGCAAAGAAGATACAACGTTTAGTGTGTTTAACAACTTTGATTGTGCTTAGAAACTTAGTTGGATTGGAAACCGAGTTTAAAATGGACATGTGAATGAAATTGGAGAAGTGGGGAGAGTAATGACTCAAGAACAGTGTTTAACGAGCCCAGTTGGTGTGATTAAACTTATCCCGAACCTGATCACACCCCCTTTGGCCTTAAACCCTCAATATCCATCTCAGAAATGTCAAAAACCCATATTCTATTTATAACCATCAAAGTCTTTCCGTTATAACCTTAACTATTTTATTTTGGTATATTTTACTCCAAATTATTTTACTTCAAATTAGATTACCTTAATTTATTTAGTTTTTAAATCATCTTAGTGTAACTTATCATCTACTGAATGGTTTGAGTTATGGATGCCTTTTGATTCATAAATTTCTATTAAAGTTATAAATTATGAGAGTGAATGTTGTTTACTAACTACATATACCTATAATTACATTTCTGAAACAGAATCAGGGCCTAACCTATCATTTCCCCTCATTGTGCATAAATATTGTCAAGTTAGATTGCATTTTAAAACGGCCAGGTACCTCTATTGCCTATATCTTTAGAGATTAGAATGTATTTATCAAACTATAATGTCGTGGTAAGTATATCAATGAATCAGTTTATCTAGTTATTTATCACTTAATTCATGACCCCGTCAGTTATCATTTATAGGGCATTCACCCTCCAGTTACCAGCGCGGCCATATGCCAAGCCTCCCGATCGACTTGCCAGGTATACACATATCTATAGATCGTAATAGTTACTAAGGGTTCACTACCAGATAATAACTAGCAAAGCAGTTTTACATTCATCTCATTCACTATTTTAAATTAAAATGAATTGCAAAGTGAGCCCAGCCAAATTTTCAATGATCATTTAACAATACAAGAATGTATGTATTGAGCTTCTGCTCACATTTTAAATTGTTTGCCATGTTTTGTTTTAAGCAAATGTTCAATGAATTGCCCTCATGCTAGCAAACCAGCTGATGAGAATAGGTGAGCAAGGGAATCTAGATGGATCAATAGTGATGTTAGTTCATGAATATTTTGAAACTGTATTTTGAGATATTTAGTTGGTAGAGTTGTAAACCTTATGGGGAATTGCTCTAGTTTGGTGTGTAAATCTTATGGTAGTTATCAGCCATTTGTATATGGTTTTGATAATGTTTCAGTGTGTATGGTTGTGATCTATGCTTAGTTATGTTATATCTAGTGCACATACTTAAAGCCTTGTCCTTTTGGATGGTGGTAATGCCCCAACTATCTAGTTTATTAGTTCTAATTAAGCGGATAATTAAAGAATATACAACCACGAGACATGCATGCACATTGGGGATGCTACAATATCCATAACTTATCAATCTTTATCTCCTACAAATTGGACTTTATCCTTTGAATTTTTTGTATTGGAGTAGGACTTTTAAATTTTTCTACCTCTATCATTGTTATCTTGGTTTTTTGATCTATGGTATTATTTAACTTGTAAATTATTTTCCAAAATATCCTTAGTGGATAACCCCCTCTTTTTGTATCCATCTTAATCATTCTTATCTTAAAGGGTAGGAAGTTTTTGGCAAATTCATCTTTTAGACTCACATAATATATCGGTTAACAATCGAATCCTACTGACCCATTACACAAATTGGTCTTTATCCCTGTGATAATTTGGTTATTACACTTGGCATGCCTAATATCACGGAGCAAAGCATAAAGATCAATATCTTTGACATAATACTGTAAAGGATTAATTTACACTTGGACACTTCTAACATGGATATATCTATGCTTTTTATCTTTTTTATGTTTAAGAATATTTTCCCAATTAATGAGATTAACTTCTCCCACATCATACTAGTTGTCTTTTATTTCTATATCTCGTGCCATCATTTCACATACTTACTTACTCTTTAATTAAAGGATGGATTTTTTTATAGATCATGTCTTTCTGACATCTTCATTTTCATTGTCTATCGTAAATTCTTCTCCTTGAAGATCATCAAGACTAATTGAGCTACTTTCCATCATGTGACTAGTTTTTTCATAATCGCTTTCTTTATATTTAACCTTTAATACAATCTTAACAATTCCCTTGTTATTTTTCAGGGTTAGGTCTAGGACTTCTTCCTCACTAAGTTCAAAATGATCTAAACTATCCAAAGGTTTAGTAAGCTTGTTATTCTTCCTATTTTTGCCTTCATTTGCATAAAGCCCTACCTCTCTGCATGCCAGTACTTATAATTGTTTTTCTGTGCAGTACAACAAGTTGTCTGTCTAAAAAGTCTTCGTCTTTTAAGGCTTGGTTTGTTACAGTACTTTCCTTTGTATTTCTCTCTCCTTTGCTTGTTAAAACTCTTTTTGTTATAAAATTTTCTTTTTGTTCTCTTCTCAGGTTCATTTCCCCATTGGTGAGTATTATTCCAATAGGCAAGAAATTATTTCTTCATTTTCTTTTGTTTTTGGTGCTCAAGACATGGGTCATTGATCCATCTTCTTAAATAAGAGATTCTTGTACCAAGGGTATCAATGATATCTGCCTTTTCAAGCTATGTAATGTATTTTTCATTAATTATAGAATTAATGAGATAGTGGAATTTGTCACCAAAAAAAAAACAAAGATTGGTTTCAATATGCTCAATTTGTACTAATATTGAGCAAATTCAACAATATAATTTTTCAGATATCTCATGTCCCAAAGCTCAAAGCTGTTAATCTTTCTTTGCCACTCTTTAGGCTCTTCTTCAGAATGAATTATAGCTCCGATAAATTTAGTTGGTTCAAGTAGTTTGGCACTTATCCCCCTTAAGCAATGTCTTGGGTTCGAGTCTTATGAATCGAAAAAATCTATGATGGGATAGCTTTACCCCTTATTGAACCAATAGCAGCTCGTCTCCAGTCAAATGGAGGATCCAAGACCAAAAAAAATCTAGTGAGTCATATCAATTAGCTACAATGCTAGAAAAACTATGTTGAATATAATTTAGAAAATTTAATTTCCTGCAGTTCACGTGGTATTCAAATTCAAGACAATATTGATACCTTTTTTCTAATGTTCAAATATTTCTTCTCTATTACGCGCTCTAACAATATATAAGAGGTAACTTGTTTGGGTAATTGGGATAAGGCTAATTTCTTCAAAGGAATGTATCTTTGTCTAATAAAATGAGTATTTTTTAAAGAAGATTCATCAAATTCTTCAAGCTAAGGAACAACATTGTTAACTAGATTGGACTCGATTTCATCTAGGTTGAGTTCTTATCCAATCTTATTGATTTCACAGTCAAATACTATTTTACCATATTTTTATGTAGTTTCCTCCTAATTTCTTCTGAAGGAACAACATTTAGAGTCTTCTAGTTTAATCAAGTTCATTTGTTGACATATTTCTTTTTTAATCTAGATATTATTTGTCTCTTTATTATCACCAGATAAAACTTCTTGCTTTCTATAATTGCGCCCATGATCTTGTCTAATTCTTCTGGGCTTGGTTCTTTATCAAGCATCTTTCGTAATTCCTTAAGATTATATTGCTTATACTCCATCCTCTTCTTCTTTATCTGCCTTTTGAGAGGATTTTTCAATTGATTTTTCTCCTAGTTCTTTTTGGATTTATATATCTTTCAAAAGAAATGGATTTTTGTTGTTAAGGTTTCGGAAATGGTATTTATGCTGAAAGGGAGTATGATAAGTGCATAATATGTACATCTTTTGAGGGCTATTTTGCCTCGTTTTTAGGAGAATTTTATGCTCAATGATGTTGTTTACTCTCCTATTCTTTATTTATGCTTAGATGTAGTTGTTTTATGTATTTTGCAGGTTTTTTAGCCTTTTACCCAGTATTTGCCGATTAATGGTTGTGTTTTGACCTCCTCCACAGTCGTCCATGAGTTGCTACGCCCGTGAAGCAAGAAAAGAAAAGAAACCTGTTCCAGCAACCGTGATGGATCCCACAGACCGTGGTAGGCCTGTAACTGCTACCCCTTCATTTTTCCTTGGCTATGTGGCTGAGATCAACTTGATTTTCCTATAAATAGTGACTTTCAGCAGCGAAGGAGAGCAATCCCTAAAAAGCAAAGCAAGTTAGAGGTAGCCTAGTTAAGATTAGTTTAATTTATTTTCTCCCAAATTTTGTTCTTTACTTAGTTTTGTTTTTGCTTTTGTGTGAGTTTTGAGTGTGAAAGTTTTGATTCTGAGGCAGCTCTGAAGCCCTTGGTGAAGGCCATCTCAGTCAAGCCCCTTCCGCTCAAATTTCGCCGATTTTTGGTTAGTTTATCTTTTATCATGTCTGAATAGTTTTCTTAGTCTAGGATTTTAGTAGTTTGTGGAAGTGTATTGGATCATGTTTTAGTTTATTCACTTGTGCTTATTTTCATGATTGGTTTGATTTCATTTTATCAAGTGTTTGATATGTTGTGAGTTAAGTTTTGGCCAAAATTTACTTGCACACTTGAAACAATCGAGTGAACATTCGAAACATGACATTTGGTTGTTGGATTGCTTCAATAGACTTAGCATAGCTTCGACTCGACAGAGAGATGTATATGTTAAGAGGGCTAGTAAGTAATCGAATATATTAAACTTGGATTGAGTCAAATTAGTTTGAAAGAATGATGTTTGCTTAGTTTAGGCAAATTTGATAGATTTCGAAAGAATTAATCAAGTTTCTAGACAAGATTGCAATTCCTCAGAATTAACTAATTAGAGAATAGTACATGTTTATTAATTTTGATCCAATTCTCTTCCATAACTCTAAAAATTCCTAGATGTTTTTCTCTTATTGATTTAGATGAGTTTATTTACAGTAGTTAATCAAAACTGCTTGATGACCAAACTAAGCTCGATAGATCACTTTAGTCCCTGAGGAGCGATATCTTTTATCTATACTACGACCACCCATGTGCTTGCGGCAATGTTGGTTAAGTTTTTAGTGCCATTGTCGGTGACTAAATTGCTAACTATTGAGTATTGTCTTACAAGCGTAACTAAGCATTTTATTATTTTGCTTTGTTTTGTTTTCTTGTTATTTTTCTTTTCCCTATTTAATTGCGCTGGTAGTGTTGGTGAAAGTGCTTGCAGAAATTTTTCCTAGTTTATGCGAAGTCTGATTTTGTACGAGCCCAATCTAGAGATTGAGAAGACTTTTTGCTTAAGGAGGAAAAGGCAAAGTATCGAAGTGCAAAGGCACGAGGTAAGAAGGAATTCAAATGTGGCGGGTGAATAAAGAAGGACCCTTCGAGATTTCGTTACTCCCAGAGTCCAAGGGATCGCCTCAAGCATAGCTCGGCCTGCTGTGGATGCCAATAACTTTGAGCTCAAGCCAGCACTTATTTTCATGGTGCAACTTGACAAGAGCTTTCCTCATTAAATTCTTCCCTTCGAGCAAGACAGTGAGCTTGAGAAATCAAATCATCAACTTTCTGCAAAAAAGAGGACGAGACGCTCTATGAAGCCTAGGAGCGTTTTAAAGATCTAATGCGTTTGTGGCCCCATCATGGTCTTCAGCTTTAGATGATAATCCAAGCCTTTTATAATGGTGTAACCCAACATGTGAGGTCCACTATTGATGCGGCAGCATAAGGAACGTTGATGAGCAAGACTGAGGATAAAATCTATAATCTGATCGAGGAGATGGCGCTTAACGACTCCCAATGGTCCACTGAACGAACCCAACGCAAGCGGGTTGGAGGTAAGCTTGAAGTTGATGCAATTACTTTACTTTCTGCTAAAGTATATGCCATGACTCAAAGACTGGACCAATTGAATGTTAATTCTGTGAACTCTAGTGCCCTTTCCTCTTGTGAAATTTGTGGTTCAATTGAGCATATATCTCTGAATTGTCAAGTTGGGAGTCCTTTTTCCCAAGACCCTAATGAAGTTAATTATGTTCAAAATTTCAACCCGAGACCGACCAATGACCCTTATTCTAATACCTATAATTCGAGTTGGAAGAATCATCCGAATCTCTCTTATAAGTCGAATCTAAATACTGTGAATATGCCCCCTATGAATGCTAGAGCACCCCCTGGTTTTCAAAGACCCCCATTCCCTTCTCAGATGCCCCAAAAGTCAAATTTAGAGCTAATGATGGAAAGCATGCTCATGGCACAATAGAAACAAGATGAGTACATTAAGCTATTAGCCTCCAAGGCTAATTTGCTTACGACTCATAATAGGATGTTAGAGGCCCAAATTACCCAAAAAGCTACTTTTTCATCTGTGCCCCCAGATAGACTTCCCAATAAGCCTAAACTCGAGCCTCATGAGCATTGTAACTGTGTCACCATGAAAGAGGATAAAAAAGAATCAACTGACCCTGAGGAAGTACCTATGAAAGAAGGTAGAGAGATAACTATGGCTGGTAGTAAGGAGAACAACTATGGTGGCAAGACTCATTTATAGAGAATGACTCTATTGAGATCCTCACCATTTTTCCCCCTAAGCTTCATGACCTGGGTAGTTTTTCTATCCTATGCATTGTGAGAAAAGTGGGGATTAAGATAGGCCTATGTGATTTAGGTGCAAGTGTCAGCATAATGTCCTACTCTTTGTTTCATAAGCTGCACCGAGGACCATTGCTTGTCGTCCCCTTTTCACTACAGTTGGTTGATGGTGTTAGAAGACGTGCCTATCAATATAGGCGACATTTGGGTGTTAGAAGACTTCATTATAGTCGATATGCCTGAAACTGATGATGCCCAAATTATCCAAGGCCGGTCCATTTTGGCGACAGCTAGTTGCCATATTGATGTGAGGGAGGGTCGTATTTCTTTTGAGGTAGAGGGGAGATTTGTTGCGTTTAGTCCTAGGAAGGAGGATGTGATTTCTCCTCATTCTTCTATATTAGATGCATTATCCCTTTCCCCTGAGTATGATATGGAGCATGTCTTGAATGATGAAGATCCTCCTGATTCTGAATGGATTTCATATGAGGACCCTGACCAAGGGTATGTTAAGGTGGAGTTTTCTGCTCCTATGCCACCTAACAAGCCCAAGGCTGAGGTCCCTGTTTCTAATGAATCTTCAATAAGTGATTACTGCAAGTTTACACAAGTTGTTCACTCTATGCCCCCTTTGGAAGGTTTCGATGCCGATTTTAATGTAGGGGTTGAGCAAGTAGATGATAGCCCGTCTGATGTGCCACAAAAGCAATTTGTCTTATATGCAGATAGTGTATTGTGGCACCAAGTTATGAAGACAAAGGACCTGCAGCTAGAACTTCTGCGGTGGTACCTTCAATTGAAAAAGTTTGATTTTGTGGTCCGAGACAAAGCCAATGGGCATACACCATCTGATCTGGACCAAGCCTAGAACAATGGTCAACCTCTTGACCTTAAAAGAGCATTTCTCGGGAGGCAACCCAAGCTTTCTTTCTTTTTCCCTACTTATAGTTTTGATTTTTATTAACTTTAGTTGTTATAAAGAGAGAAAATAAAAAAACAGAAACAGAAAATATATGAATAAAATATTAGCACCACGGTCAGTACCCCCGAAAATACGACCGTGGGGTGTCAACCCAAAAAAAAAATCGAGTGCCAGCAGACACCACGGGCCTTCCGTAGTGGACTGCTACGGGCCGCAGTCTAGGTTTTTGACCGCGTGCCTTTTCTCTTTCTCCTCACTTCGTCTTCTTTACTCGAATCTTTCTCTCTCTTCCTCCCTTCTCTCTCTCTAAAACCTCCATGACCAGCACCTTCAATCTCCCTTAAATCTTCTCCATTTTTTTTTTCATTTTTACACCAAATTCATTCCTTTCGCTTAATCTCCCCATTTGATCCACAAAATCTCATCTCTTTTCTTCTTTTTCTTCAAAATTCATCTCACCCTCATTCATCCACCATACCCATCCTTTTCTCTCTCTTATGTTTCATATTTTTTCTTAATTTCTTCAATTTTCTAGGTTTTAGTTCTTACTTTTGGTTTTAGCTTTGTTTTTGTTTCAAGTTTGTACCAATGGCACCAAACAAGAGACAAAGAAGCACTAAGGAGGTTGGTTCTTCAAGTCAAGCACCACCCCAACCTCAACAAACATCCCGAACATCAACCAATGCGCATGCTAGAGGTAACATTCTTCACCCCGTTGGTTTAACGCATCCTGATCATGTTGCTAGGTATAATTGTTTGAATGAACGTGTAGTAGCAGCAACTAGATACTATGATGAGGATATGTTAGCCCGGTTGGGAATATTGGATGATATTTGTTGGCTGTTTGCTAGAGGTGGTAAGGGCCACTTTTTAGAAACCAAAGAGCATACATATAGGGACCTGACCTTAGAATTCCTTAGTACACTCCATTTCGAGGTCACTAGAGGACCTCAATGTCAAGCTGGATATATATCGTTTTATTTGTGGGGTCAATTGTATGAACTGAACTTAGGTACCTTCAATAGTATTTTCGGTTTTTCACCTAACATAGATATACCGAGTCACCAAGTCCCTTGCGAATTCATCCTGAATGCATTTTGGGGTGAACTTTTGGGGAGTGTTAGGTACTGTACCAGTTCATCAAAATGTACGCATATTAGGAATCCCTGCATTACAGTAGCTTAGTGTATCCTTGCTTGTTCTCTGTTTGCTCGGGACGACAGACTGAATGTCCCGAGACTTTCTGAGTTGTACTTTCTAGCTTGTATACTTGATGGAGACCTTCATTCTTAACTAGGCAATTGCATAGTGCTGCTGTTAGCACTAAAGGTAGGATAGTCATTGGTGGAATAATAACTACTATTGCTAGATTCTTGGGAATTAAGCCTAACCCTGATGATAGAGTTTTCAGGTCTGAGTGGCTTGATCAAGCTGCTTTTGAGATTATGAATTTTTATAAAGTTGGGGCTAGCCGTTTGTGTTGGATTTACCTTAAGGACCGGCTTTTGCTGCTTTCCGATGTTAATCGCACTACCCTTCTTCACCGAGGTAACCTTTATTGGGTACCTGATGATGAGGAGGTTGTTTGACCTGCATCCCACCAACCCGCCCCTCACTCTAGTTAAGCAGGGCCTAGTTCTTCCTCTCAACTGCCCCCACCTAACTATTCTGATATCCAAGACACCCTTATATCTATTCAAGAGAAGCAGGTTTCCCTCCGAGCCTTTGTTGCTTCTGAGACCGCCGCTCTTAAGGACTTTGTCCAAGAGCACCATGATGAGCTTCGTGGGTTGCTTGCTTCCCAGACATAATATTTTCAAGACTATAGAGCATGTCTAGAGACTTGGCGAGATTGGCATATCTACTATGTCCAACCAACCCATCCTCCTCCACTTCCTCCTCTTTGATTTTGATTTCTTCCATTTTTATTAATATGTGCCCACATTGAGGGCAATGTGTGATTTAAGCATGGGGGAGTTAGTTCCTATATTTGGTGCCTGATGCCTATTTCTGTTTTGGAGTAATTGTGCTTTGTATGTTTTTTTTTTTTTTTGGGTGGTAGTTTTTGTAGTTTTTGATTGTTTTAGTGTTGTTTTAGAAGTGCATTTAGTTTTCTTCTAGGTTGTATTTTAGTTTCTTTCTTTGGTTAGTTTCTTTTGCATTTTAGTTTGCATTGTTTGTAGGAGCATACAAAAAAAAAAGAAGAAAAAGAAAAAAAGAAAAGAAAAAAAGATCCTCCGATGATGATCTTTATAGATTTGATGGACTTCTATGGTTTAGTTTGATTCTTTGATTCTCCAGATTGTGCATAAAAGTTTGCGAATAAATTTTTGAACTGTGCTTTATATTTTGACCACATGTTGGATGCGAATTGAATTTTCCCGTGAGTCTTTACATGAGATTTGGCATGCATGTGCTAGTGAGCTAATTTTGACTTTGGTAGATGTCCCGTGAGACTTTGAGCTTTTAGAGACTGTTTATCATAATTAGTCTTATATTTTCTTTCACGTGTGACTCTTCCTTGATGTCATTTCTCTATAACTTGCCTTGATTCTCATTCAAGATCACATTTCGCATATGTATTTAGGCAATATGATTGAGGCATTTTTCTTTCTTTGATTTATTTGAAACCCACGGACAAATAGCCACCCTTGTTATGTATTGTATCCCTTGTTAGTCCTTTTGAGCCTATAACCGTTTTTCTTGATTTGAACCTCCTATTTTTAGCTAATGGCAAAATACTTGTCTTACCCTTAAGCCAAGGCTAGAGGAGCATTATATTCTTTTGCATCAAGTTTGATAGGGCATTAGCATGGAGGATTGTTATTCTCTTTTGTGAATTTTGGCTGCTTGGTGCAAGTATGTAAGCATTTGATAAATCCCTTGTTTTATTGTGTAAAGTTTAGAGAAGTGTTTGATTTTAAAGTTCGTTATGGAATTCCCTTGGCTATTCCTTTTTGGAAAAAAATGGGTAGGAAAAAAAGAAATGAGAATTGAAAAAAGAAGAAGAAGAAAAATGAGAAAAAAACAAAAAAAAAGAGAGAAAGTGATTAGCCTTGGTGAGAATGTAAGATATTTGTGATTTTCGACTCTATCTATTTTCATTTGGGAATTTATTTTGTCGATGAGTTTGATATGGTTCGAGAAGGATGTAGTATGACGCATTGGAATTGTTTAAGCTTGTAGTCTATATCTTTTAGCTCCTCATTTCCAAAAACATTTGTTCCCCTCTTACCTTTATCCTTAGCCCTGTTACATCCCTATAAAAGTCCTTATGATTGTCTAGTGTATTTGCATTTTAGTGGTGACGAATTTGAGAATCTTTTCAAGCCTATGGTAGATTTGTGTCCAAGGAATGAGAATTGAGAGAACCTTGACATATGTGTTTCAAACACATGAGTGCTTGGTGCCACATAACTATAGTGAGGTTCTACCAACCTTGCTAGTCTTACTTGTTTCATATGTTAAATGATTGTATTTGATGCTGTGGGGCAAGATTGGTTTAAGTTTTGCATTGTGGTCTATAAAATGTTTTTGAAATTTTATTCCTTATTCTGTTTGTTAATGATATTTTTGCATTTTTGTGGGCTACTTTTGGATCGTCTTTGCTATTTAAATGTTACTTATTTCTATCATAAGGAGGCTATGTATATTTTTTAATCCTTGCATTGCTTGAGGACAAGCAACAGTTTAAGCATGGGGGACTTTAATATGTGTTTAATATGTACATCTTTTTAGGGCTATTTTTCCTTGTTTTTAGGAGAATTTTGTGCTCAATGATGTTGGTTACTCTCCTATTCTCGATTTATACTTAGGTATAGTTGTTTTGTGTGTTTTGCAGGGTTTTTAGTTTTTTTGCCCATCATTTGCCCTTTAATGGCTGTGTTTTGACCCCCCCATGGTCATCCATGAGTTGCTACACTCGTGGAGTAAGAAAAGAGCAAAAAATCGATTCCAGCACAGACCACAATTACACCGTGGTGGATGCTATGGACCATGGTAGGCTTGAAACTGCTGCCTCTTCATTTTCCATCGGCTGTGTGGCTGAGATCAACTTGAATTTCCTATAAATGGCGATGTTTAGCAGCGAAGGAGTGCAATCCCTAGAAAGCAAAGCAAGTTAAAGTTAGCCTAGTGAAGATTTGTTTAGTTTATTTTCTCTCAAATTTTGTTCTTCACCAAGTTTTGTTTTTATTTTTGTTGAGTTTTGAGTGTGAGAGTTTTGATTCTGAGGCGGTTTTGAAGCCCTTGGTGAAGGCCATCTCAGTCAAGCTCCTGCCGCTCAGATTTCGCTGATTTTTGGTTAGTTTATCTTTTATCATGTCTGAGTAGTTTTTTTGGTCTATGAATTTAGTAGTTTGTGGAAGTATATTGGATCATGTTTTAGTTTATTCAATTGTGCTCATTTTCATGATTGGCTTGACTTCGTACTGTCTAGTGTTTGATATGTTGTGAGTTAATTTTTAGCGAAACTTTACTTGAACACTTAAAACAATCGAGTGAACATTCGAAAGACGATATTTGGTTGTTGGACTGCTTGAATAGACTTAGGATAACTTCGACTCGACATAGAGATGTATATGTTAAGAGGGCTAGTAAGTAATCGAATATATTAAACTTGGATTAAGTCAAATTAGTTTGAAAGAACGATGTTTGCTTAGTTTAGGCAAATTTGATTGATTTCAAAAGAATATATCAAGTTTCTAAACAAGATTACAATTCCTCAAAATTAACCAATTAGAGAATAGCACATATTTATTAATTTTGATCCAATTCTCTTCTATAACTGTGAAAATTCCTAGATGTTTTTCTCTTATTGATTTAGACGAGTTCATTTGTAATCGAAACCACTTGAAATAGAGTTTTGCTTAGCATATTCTGACAAGACTAGGCTCGATAGATTACTTTAGTCCCTGAGCAGCGATATCTTTTATCTATACTACGACCACACGTGCGCTTGCGGCAGTGTTGGTTAGAGTACTAATGCTTAAATTAGATTTTTCAATATGTCTAATTTTGTTGATCAAAGAAAGATGGATTACGTATAATTGCTTCTTTATCTCCTTAACTTTAGTTTTAATTTATGCTAATTCTTCTTTTAATTCTAAACCTATATCAATGATATAGTTTAACTACGATGCTACTGAAGTGTTTCCTTCTGGTGAGTGCACAACATGTGCGTAATTAGGAGCAAGACAAGTCGATGACGATCCAAGCATTAATCATAGTTAATCAACCTAATTAACTATTAATTAACATAATTATCTTAATTATTGTTGGCCTTGTAGCTCTAATACCATATTAAAGAGGGCTTCGAATAGTACTTATAAACATAAAATCACATGTAAAAAATTAAAATTTTCGAAAGTACTTCTGGATCGGGGTAAAATATGCAAATATGAAAAATTAAGGGCATTACCCGTGAATTAGAATACTGAATCAGCTTCTCTACCGGCAGAGATGCTTGGAGAGGTAAGGTTGCCTATATCTAGATCTCCCCAGACCCCATAAAAGCAGGACCGATACTGAGAGGTGTTATTATTGTTGTACCCGTGAATTAAAATAGTAGGATTGGACCTGAAAATAGTTTTCATAAACTTTGAGGGTCTTCTATTAGATACCTCATAAGTCAAGGTACCTTACACTTATTTTTAAAAACTGAAGGTTCTTAAAATAGTTTACACGAAACTTAAGGTATCTTTTTGTTAGTTTTTCCTCAAGAAAAGCACTCATAACTTTTTGTATTTGCAATGTTACCACAATTCTAAAAAAACTTACTTTCAAGAATTTTAATTTGGTGCATGTGATTTTATTTTCATATGTACTATTTGAAGCCCACTTTTAATTGGTATTGCAATGTTATTTTCATAAGTAATCCTAGAGACACTCTTTAAACTGGTATAAGAGCTTTGTGTAAAAATAAAAAATAATTAATTGTGTTTACTGCTAGAATCCTCATTCAGCTGCCCAGCCCCCAAATTATTCACATATAGTACACACTCTAGAGGGATCTACTTCAATAGCACCCCTATTAAACTATATCATTGATGTAGTTTTAGAATAGAAGTTAAAATTAGATAAAATTAATGATGAAATAAAGGAATCAAAAAAGCAAATCATTGTTATCCATCTTTCTCTAATCAGTGAAGTTACACATAATGGTATGTTTGATTTAGGAATTCGTATTTCTTTTTAGCATAAGTATCCTTTTCAAAACCAAAAAAAAAAAAAAAAAACCTTATTTCCACAAGAAATTAAAATCGAAAGAGAATTAGAGCAACTCACTAAAGAAATTCCTTGATGCTATGTTTAAAAATTATGCAAACAAATAGTGAGTTCATTAGAACAAACTTTATTCTGAACAAAAAGCTTGAGATTAGAAAAGAAAGATTAATAACATAGAACTCCGGGACATAAGACATCTAGAAAACTATATTGCTAAATTTAGTTAATATTTTTACAAAGTTGGTTATCATGAAACAAATTTGGGTATGTTCTATAACAAATTACCACATCCCATAAAGTCAATAATTAATGAAGAATATGTTGTATGACTCGAGAAAGCAGACATCATTGGTACCCTAGGAATTAGAATTTCTTATATGATGAAATGGGTTAATGAAGAATGTCTAGACATCCAAAAGCAAAAGAAAATGAAGAAACAATTGCTAGTATGTTGGGATACTCCACATCAATGGGAAAGTGGCACTAAAAGGAGAAGAACGAGAAAATTTTATAAGAAAAAGACCTCAACAAACTAAGAAGCAAAAACATGAGAAAAAATATTACAATAAGCCAAGCCCCAAAACACAAAAATTTTTTAAAAAAGTGACTGATCGTCCTATAAGAAAAAAAATTGTAAATGTTGGCCATGCGAAGAGTAGGACATTATGCAAATGAATGTAAGAATAGAAAGAAACAACAAGCTCTTTAGGATGTTAGGAAGTTTAGACTATGTTGAGCTTAGTGAAGCTGAAGCCTTAGACCTTGGTTTGAAAAATAACAGGGAATAGGTCAAATAGTTCTAGACAATGTATATGAGGACAATGGGCATGAAGAATTACATACATGATGGAATGTAATTCAATTAGCCTTGGAGATTTACAAGGAGAAGACCTTGTGTTAGGTAATGAAACAAAAATGAAGAAGTCAAAGCAGACTGGCCAATCCCTATTATCCCAAAAGATATGACATATAAAAAATCCATATTCCAAGTATAAAGATCAAGAATTATGAGCATGATGTAGGAGAAATAAATCTCATCCACTGCGATAATATCCTTAAGCATAGTAAGGATAGGAAATACAAATATACCCATGTTGGAAGTGTTTAAGTTCAGATTACACCATTATAATATTATGGTAAGGATATCGATCTTTATGCACTACTCTATAACATTAGGCGTAATAATTTAGTAATCATATTATCACAGGTTATTAAGACTAATTTACAGCAGGATTTAATTGTTGACTAGATATTATGTGAGCTTAAAAGAGGAGTTCACTAAAAACTTCCTTTTCTTAAGATAAAGACGGTTGGAATGAATATGAAAAGAGTAGGTTACCCTTTGAGTATATATTGAAAAATAATTTACAATTTAGATAACAATATTGTCCGAAAACTAAGGTAACTATGACAGAAGCTGAAAAATTCAAGAGCCCCACCTCTAAGCAAAATAGCAAATGGAAAAAATCAAATGCATAAGAGATAAAAATTGATAGATCATGGATTAATAGTTTTTCTAAACCCAACTGGTAAGAAGTATAAGTACTAGATTAGAATTGGAGGAAAAATCTAAGCAGATATGAAGTACGAGTAGCCGATTAGATTAGAAAGAGAAGTCAATATTAGTTAGAAGCATGGGTACAAAACCACAACAGGAAGAGTGATCCTCTTCTAAGGATGATGATATCTCAAGTATGAATACAAAAGTACACGATGAAGAGTGGATAGAATTATGAGTCTTAATCGTAAAGACATTTGTTATAAGACAAGAGCCCTTAGTGAGCCGATTTATGAAGATAAGTTAAACAATATGGTCATCAAAACTTTGTATAAGGTTACAATACCAATCCTAATAGCATTTATATCCCATAAAACATACGTTAGAAGGAGATAACAAGTATGAATTGTGTGCTTATATAGAGTGCTTATCCTGTATGCTTTGGGAAAAGATCATTATTTCCTAATTACATGTGGAAATGAGCAAAAAAAATCCTTTACAAATCAGAATAGCAGACAATAGCATTATAGTTCGTAATGAAGTCAATGAAGGGTTGCCTATAGAGATGGGATTCTAACGCATTATACTAGTTCTGAGGACTACAAACCAACAATTTCATGATATGATAATTGTGAATATGTTTCAGATGGCATATTCTCCATGCACATAAACCACTAATCAAATTATATTCACTAGAAATGGTCATTCTATTGCCCTTGATAAATTAGGAAAAGCATACACCCATCAAAAAAATAGAGTTTACATATAGCCAGCAGAGTAAGAAGATAATCCCTATACAATGTAAAGTTGGACTAATAATTTCACTGCTTGAGCTTAATGTTATACTATTAAACAACAAGAAGAGTTACGTAAAGAACTGCATTCTAATGATCTATAAAATTTTGGGATAAAGACCAAACATTGGCAAAAAAAATCCCAATACTATTATCCAAGTTAAACGCATACATCGGGATATCCAAGCATTTGACAAACAAGTCAAGGAGCATCTAGATAAACAAATAGCAAGAGTTCACACATAAGTACGACATTCATGGAAAGGAATCATGCGAGAGAAAAGAGAGAGACAAAGCTAGAATGGTCATCAACCATAAAAGACTTAATGATAACATTGGTTTTTATGGTTATTATATTCCTAAAAAAATAGTGCTTTTCAATAGAATTTAGGGTAAAAATGGATTGCAAAAGTGGATATTAGTATATTAAATTGGATAAAGAAAGCATCCCTTTAACTGCTTTTAGTTCTCCTCAAGGTTGTTATGAATGGATAGTTATTCCATTTGATGCAAAAAATGCTTTTTAAATATTTCAAAGGAGAATGGATAATATCTTCAAAGATGTTAACCAGTGTTGCTGAGTATATATTGATGACTTTCTTATCTATTGTAAAACCATTGAGCAACACAAAAATGAAGTCCTGATGGCTACACGAAGATGCATTCATTATGCTATTATTCTTGGGAAAAATAAATGCATCTATACTAAATACGAAATACACTTCTTAAGCTTAGATATTAAGGCTGGATAAATTGTTTTACGAGGACACATTATAGAAAAAGTAGAAAACTTCCCTGGGAAAATTGAGGATAGAAAGCAACTGGAAAGATTTCTAGGATGCCATAGATATGCTTCAGATTTTATAAAGGACATAGCCAAACTTAGAAGACCTTATAACAGAAACTTTTTTTTTTGATCAAGTATAGCATAAACTTAAGAAAGAAGCAAGTTAGACTTGGACCATTAATGATTCAAAACTAATGTAGAACTTCTAAAAGTCAAGCAAAAACCTTTCAATTCTTAATTTTCCTATGCAGAAGATGATTTGATCTTTTGAGATAGATGCCAGCAATGAGCATTGGATTGCAGTACTCAAAATCAAACAAGGAGAAAAACTTTGTAAATACTGCAGTAGAAGTTTTAATAAAACTAAATGCAACTATCCCATTATGAGAAAGATATGTTTGCAGCTATAAGGGGAATTAAAATATTTTCAATCCTTCTATGCCTTTAACAGTTTTTAATTGTAAAGGAGTATTGAATTTTGTTAAAAAGAATTTATCAAATATGCAAATGTAAAGGAGGCTAGCTCTTGCATTGGTAACTATGGCTTAACTAGTTTTCTTTCTCTATTTGACACATATAGGGATTGAAGAATTCATTAGCAGATAGTCTTATGTGAAAGTGAGCCAATAGAGTTATAAATGCTACCCAACCAAATGAACATCCATAAATTATTACTTCTAATAGTAGAATGGGTGTCACATTCTACTAGGTTCTCCTACATAGGATATCAATTAAAAAAAAAAAAAAAGAGAGAGAGAGATGATGTCTTGGGATGGATTATACCCATTGCCTAATAGCAGAAAGAATAAATATTTTGGAAATGCAGATACACTACTTAAAATGTCTACTTGATTTTCAAGAAAAAATAGGAGGATATGTCCAATAAAAATGGTTCAAAGAACAGTATGGAAGCGTTATTGACCATTATAATCACTATTCCTATGATATGTGACGGTCTTGGAATCAGTGGTTGATTTTTCTAATTTCTCTAGAGTTGGAGGCATCAATATGCATGCAAATACCCTTCCTCCAAATGATGGTATCTTACATGCCTAGAAGTATGAAAGGGTGGCTAATATAAGTCAAATTTCTTAACATGATGGATATTTTTCTCAAGATTAACCAAATTTCAAAAGAGCATGTTCAGAAAGATTCATGGAATGTGAACATAGTCTGAGGTGGTCTCTAAGTCAAATTGGTTCATTTTTAATATTTATGTGTAATGCGTTGTAATTGAGTTTGAGGATAGAAATATTAAGCCAACCCACTATCTCATTTAAGTCACTGACCTAAGTGATCTCAATGATGTAGAGCAAAATTGGATAATTGACAAATGGTCAAAAGTTGATAATCTAACCTTAGCTAGATCAATTAGATTTACAACATGTATCACCAAATGGGGTCTATGCTTAAAACAGATCATCGCCTAATATATTGTCTAATTTTCGATATCCAAGTGCAATGAAGAAATGCATAGAAGATGAAAGAATGATATTAGAAAGAATTGATGATTTTCTATTTAATGTGGAAGCTAGAAAAGTCTTATCTCAAACAGGGAGATTATATTTGCATGCTTTATCTACCTAGCGGAGTCCTGAGCATCTAAACATCGAAATAAATGATGAAGACCAAGGGAACATAATTGGAAAGGAAGGCATGCATAATCTCACTATGGGTGATTGATTTCCCAACCACCATGCTGGAAAAACAAGGCTATTATTGTGAATCATGTCTTAATTGGTTAATATGTATTTAATCATTTATGTCTGTGGTAACTATCTGTAATGCCCCAAATTCTCCCAGGATATGAACAATTAACAGAAATGGTTTCAAGGGCCATTAACTAGCCCCACAAATCATCTCAAGTCTTTCTGGCATGCTTCATCTGCACTCATACTGTATCTAGAGAACTTTCTAGGAGGCCACCCATCGTAATACTTCTCCACAGCAAGCACGCTTAACAATGGAGTTATTAGAAAGGGGCCTCCTAAAAAAAAGATACATCTTTAGTGATACAAGTAGTCATTTCAATCCTTTTAAGTCATATTTTCTAACTATAACTAGGGTGTTACACTATCAATAAAGCATCCTGTGCTATAGCAAATCAATGTAATGATGCTTGTACTGTATCCATGAGAGTCATACGTGTATTGTGTTCATTACAGCAAGGAGCAGTTGTAAGCTGAGAGAGACACGGTTATTTAAGAATTTTTAAGCTGAAGTGAAATCGAGGTTCTGCATTTCTCTAATAGTAAGCATATGTGATGATCTTAATAGCTTAAGTCCCTCTTTCATAATTTCATTATAATATTTCCATATTCAAACCTTCAATAAAAGAATTTTTCTAGTAGGTAACGATATTTAATCGAATTTTATGTCTTAAATATTATAATTTTTAAATTAAAATTTAACTATTCTCAAAAATATAAAAACTTGATAAGCAAATATAGCTTAAGGTAGAAAATAAAATGGATTTGTGTTGTGCTTAATTTAAGGAAGGTGTGGTTGAGATTAGCAATCTTTGTGAACTGGAAGTTAGAGGAATGTCAGGGCCCAACGCTGACTGAGCTTACGTAGTGGTCAAAAGTCTCTAATTAAACTTTATGATTTTGCTAAGTATGGCAAGCCTATAAGCACAGGAAATATATTATTTATGATAGAATTAGTGGTTTGCGACAATTAGTACTAATGAAATCGTTATAGGAAATTGAACCATTCGGAACAACTTTATTTCTAAAAAAGAAAACAAAAAAATTGCTAAAATACACCCATTTTGGGTCAAGATTACAGTTTTTGAAAGTTTCTTGGCCAAACAATAAGAGAAAGGGCCTAGGAATTTATTATCCAAAAACACAAGGTACCCATGATTAGTTTGAAAGATTCTGGTACTAAAAATAGTTATACCAAAACTTAGGGTATTGCTAATTGGTAGAATTTCCATGAACTATTTAGCTTTTCATATTATCCTTTATTCACTGTACAGCTAATCACATCTGATAATTAATGACCATGATTATTTGTACAATTTTTTTTCTAATTAAAAACACACAAAGGGAATCATGACTATAAATCTATATGAAATTATGATATTGCTTATTAATACAAAGTCATTCCTCTTACAAATATGAAAATTCCCAAAATCATCGAAATCAAACCGATGCCTTAGAATGGTGTCAATCTTCTTTCCTCTTACAAATATGAAAATTCTCAAAATCAACGAAATCAAACTGATGCCTTGGAATGGTGCCAGGCTTCTTCTAATGCTCTCAAACCATGTTCGAGTCGAAATAGAGCATTATTTTACTTTCACTAACCATGTAATATTCATCTTTGAAGTTTTGGACCTTAAATTCCTTCAAAAAATAAATATGACCTACTAGTAGGAATAGCAATGGGATTTAGATTCGAGATATGTTCATTAGACCCGCCACATATCAAAAGATTTGGGTAAATCAAATAGGACCCGATGGGTCTTAAGAGGGTCTAGAACCAAGTGGTAACAAGTCGGATCTGGGTTCAGTTGTGAAAAAATGGAACCCAAACCTAACTTAGGACATATTTAAGATCCGATAATATTTTTCTTTTTAAAACAATAGTAATGAATTTTAAGTTACTAATGCTAAAATTTGAGATGGTTCACCTTGTAAATATTGAAGTTGGTAATAACAAAATTTCTTTGTATAGTTTGTTGCGAAATTAGAAATCAGTTTGTTTGTAAAGCTTGTCGATAAGGTTTACGTGAGATTTGGTACTGCCTAAAATAATAGCTTTATTCCAATGATTTAGTATAATTTTTTATTACTTTTGTGGGGTTGTTGCAGGGTAATGAGTATAGCATTTTTGTGTTTATGACTTTTTGTTAAAGAAGAATTTCTCAGACTTGTGAATTTTTGTAGTCCGGATCATAAGAATAAGATATTTTTACATTGGTTACAAGCTTTCTAACTCATTTTCTTTTTTATTTTGTTTTTGTTTGCACACGATTACAAGGAATAGGAGAAACCATTTTATTCTTCTGATCTTAGGCTGATCAAATTGGGTGGGAACTCAAGTATGCTGGTTCCATACAATAAAAATGTTATGGACTTGCTAGATGTTGAGGGTCTGGGACCAAGTCCTAGCTTCATAGACCCAATTGATTTGGCTCGGTATTGAATGTCAACGTTTGATAAATCTAAGAGCGTGAAAATTAGTGCATATAAATTCAATACGAGCCCATCGCCCAAAAAAAACTGGGTTAAAATTTTTTAAAGGTTTAAAACACTTTGAAAAGTAAAAGAAAAAGGAAACTTTGCAATATGTTTTCTTATAAAACAAAAAAAAATTACTCAAATTGTCAGAAAAAGCAAAGTGCCACGTTTTCGGTGGCATTTACCATCTCCCTTGATTGTTGTCTTGATCAGCATCTCGTGTATTCCAAGGATTTTTTTTAATCCCAAAAATATATAATTAAAAAATCGAAATTAATCAATTGGTCCATAAATATTTGATGGCAGAATAGGCCATGAAATTAGCTTGATTGTTACCCACAAGTGAGATTAAACTGAGTCAATTGTTCATTAACTTACTTTAGCGGGTTTCATTTTCATCCATTGGCTTCCTTAAGGCAAGTTTATAAGTTGACATGTTAACTTGACACTATCACTGAATTTCCCGTTTTTCGACTTTACCATGGGTGAATAATTGTAACTGACCTATTAACAGTATAAAGCAGAGGGTGGAGATTGTGTGAAATAGAAGAAGAAAAAAAGTTACACAGATTGAGGACGAGAAGAACGAAATATAGTATGAAGTAAAATAAACAAAGGCCAACATTCCAGACTGTGAAGAAGGAGCAGAAGGCAAAGACTGAAGAAATAAAAAAACTCGAGTAAGACGAGTTCAGGAAAAGAAAATAAGGAGTGAAGTAAGAAGCAAGCTCATCGTCTTCTACAACTTCCAGTTGAAAGCTCAGAGATAATTGAATTACCCAGTCAAGTTGGTTCTGCTTCCCTAAAACTGCAACGTTTTGTTTCAACCTAGCTATGGCTAACTCCAATAAGGGTCGAGCCGATATTCAATCAGATAGTCAAGAACATAGCACCTAGAGAACAAGTCGAGTACCAAGTCCAAAGTCAAGTCAAGTCAAGTCAAGCACTCCTCAACCAAAATTGAATCCTTCAAGGCTCATAGTAAATTGGATTGTTTGGAATCCCGAGTCTTTGAAGGCTCCCAAACACATGAATCCTTTAGGATTCGCCAGGCAAATTGAATCCTCCTGGATCCTAGGTCTTTAGGGACTCTAAAAAAGCTGAATTCTTCAAGATTCAAATTTTGGATCCTTCGGGATGCTGGGTTTGCAAGGAGCCAGAGAATTGGATTCTAAGGATCCTGAGTTGACAACGACTCAAATTTTGGATTCTAGAAAATCCCAGTTCATGAGGACGCATAAAAAATATGGAGTTTGAGAGGAGTCCAGACTCGATCTAGCCATGAGAAACTGCCATAGTTTTAAGTTTTTGGTTCTGTTTTAGCAAACTATCAAAGCCAATGAAGCCTCACAAATTAAAATTTGTGTGGCATGAATCAATTTCATGAAATATGATTGCTCTAAAATTCCCACCATTAAGGTATGTTCTTTTCATTGGTATATAAGAGTTGGTAAATAGGTAAAGTTGATTGAAGTGGATTGAATGGGTTGAAATAGATTGAAGTGGGTATTTTTTGTTGCAATGGTTTGAAGTGGGTTGTCGTTGGTTGCAATAAGTTGAACTTGGTTAAAGTTGGTTGAAGTGTGTTGAAATTTTTTTTTTTTTTTTTGTACGATGGGTAGAAGTTGGTTAAAATAATGGAAAGTGGGTTGAAGTGGGTTGAACTTGATATTTTTATTAAAGTTCGTAAAATGCGTTGGAAAAGGTTAATATTGGTTGAGGTTGGTTGAGGTTGATAAATTTGGATTTACCAACAAAAAGAACAGAGCCTTAATCTAACGAATAATGGGTCAATATTCGTCTATCATTGGCTAATAACAGGTTGCTGTGGATTAATACAAACCAAGAGTCATGATTAGTTCATGCAACTCAAATAAATAATCCTACATAAACAATACGGTAAGAGAGAGGCATGTTAAGATAAGAAAATGATGATGAAGGAAACAAATAAAAAAGGTCAGAAGAGGGGGTTGTCAAGATTAAAAAAGTGATGAACTAAAAAAAGAGAAATAGGAAGGTCTGGGCTTTTCGTCCATAGTAAAGGAAGCAGACCACGGAAAAAGATAATAAATACAAAACTTCATTAGGTCAAATGACGGTCAACACAAGCATAAAGCAAAGGGGGTGTATATTGTCCACTCAAATAAAATGCAATGAATTCAATTACATTGAACATATGTCTAAAGTTACTCAGTTTTAATTTATTTCGGATGATATTATAACTGGTCAAGGGAGTGTGTGCTTATATTGAATTATAAGTGGATGCAATTAAATTTTTATGCATTTACTTAAACAAAATTCATCAAGAGGAAGAAATAAATTATATGCTTCCTCAATCATCAACTAGAAGTATGTTGACTTGATCGCATTGAGGGTACCTAGGAAGCTTGATATAAAATTTTCGGATCCAGTTTAAATTGAAGTTCTCAAATATGCTCAAATCAACACCCCCTCTTTACAAAAAGTGAATTTTTCAAATCGATTGCACCTCACCTACTTACATCATAAAAAAGTCAAGTCTCATAAATACAGAAACCAACCCCCTCAAACTTCCAATCCCATAAAATGGACCAAAAACTCTTATTTACCTTCCTCATATTTTATAAAAGATCAAATTACAACTCTATGACTCTTGGTCACATATTACGTAACCAAAAAGTCAAGCTTATAAAAGAGAAATAAATTTTGGATGCAATCGAAAGCGAAAAAAATAAAACAAATGGACCGACCTCCAAAAGGACTAAGTCGGCACATAAAACTTTTGTTGCGAAATAGCTAAAAGTTAATATAACTTAGTCATTGAAGTCAAAAATCAAATGACAATACTAAATCAAAATTGCAGCTATGAATATAGTTCAAATAAATGAAAATTAAAAGCCAAAATCAAATTAAATTATGGTTATTAACTTAACCACAATAAGATACAAATCAAATCAAATAAAATGAAAGAATTACGATCAGTTTGATCCTCTATACAAAAAAAAAAAGGTACGTAGGTAGCTCACGACAAACAATGAGTGCTATGTTAACCAAATTCCAAATCCGATAAAGTTATCTACTCCCTAACCTACATAGGAAGAATGTTCACATGTAATACCCTTCCTAAAAAGTGCTTATATGACCATTATATGATGCAATTAATCTACGGATATGGGCCACTCGACATCAAAAATATGATAAATGTCGATTCAAATCATATAAAAACTTATTAATGCAAAATAAGACAAACAAAGAAAAATAATACAGAATGAGTCGAAATCAAAAGGTAGTCTCTCAGGAGAGGGACGTAATTAAGGAGGTTTATCCTCTTGAATAAGGTTGTGCTCAAAATAAACTGATGTACATTTTTTTGTACCTTGAAAAGTTGTATTGTGCATGTTATTTATTTTTATTAAATTTTTGCTAAACATAATATTTGGCACACCCTGTGGGACCCTATTTTCTTTTTCATCTCCGATTTGTTTATGTTAATTAATATTTATTACTTTTCTTTCTTTTTCTTTGTATTTGTGTGATTTCTGAAGGAAAATGGCACCTTAAGTTACCATTGATTTCAATGAGCTTCCCGTCACCATTGTGGTCAAACGGGAGATGCTTAAGGTGAAGAGAAATGTCCAAATGGTATTTACAGTACGACTACACTCCATCCTCGCTAACTTTCCATTGGCAAATTTAATTTGACCACTTCGGGGTCACGAAAGGCCAAGTGGGCCCGCCCCTAAAGCCGACAAGCTAGTTACAAAGAAGGTGGTTAAGAACTTGAAGCGCAACAAGCGCAGAAGCGACAAGCATCATGCTAAGTCTAGCGCACCCATGCTATCTCTGTCACTAGCCTTAAAGCTAGCTAAAACAACATTGAGGAGGGTTTCTCAACAAAAGTGATCCTCCATGGCATACCCAATGGGTAAGCCACTCAACCCGATGCCAGTTCCCCAACCTAAGCAAGTTCTAACTTGGCAGGGAACCCTAATAAGGGAGACACCAGCAAACCCAAGAGACAATCGAACCAAGGCAAGCTCAGGTCCCTAATCTAACCTCTAGGTAGGCTCAGGTCCTTGACCCTAAGGCAGGGTTGGATCCCTACATTTACTGAGAAGGGAGTAAAGCCAAGTAGAGAACCCCCAACCTTGAGAAACCCAATAAGCCATTCGGGGAAGGAACATTCGGAGTTAAGAAAGTTCCTTAAGTCGGCCCAATGCGATGGATTTTTATCAGGACTATCCTCATCAATATTCCCATAGCTGAGGTAATGATGTCCTCCTATTCACGAGAGGAAACAACACCTAAAACTCTAAAGGTTAGATTCGTCAAACATTTAAGCACCCTTTTATGGTTCCAAGACCTCTATATGTCACGAAGGCTACTTGTCCTTCCATTTCTATAAAAGCAAGAGGATATTACCTTTCTATATCAGATGGCCAAAGTAAATTGACCTTGAATGGGGTTGAATCATAAGCATATAATGGCCTGATCACAAGATCAAGGGCTAAAGTATTAACATATGCTGAGGTGACCTTATAGGCTTCAGTCACCATCCTCGATCAAGGCCAATACCAACCCAAAGAACAAGACGAGGTTACAAGTCCTACCCTATATAACCTGAGAACTCTCTTCCATGAAGAGGAGTCGTCAATTGTCATCCCACAAGGCCAAATCACTCAAGATGATCAGGCTGAGAACATACTAGTCTTAGTTACTAGCACACCAAGCCTCGAGGAACAATGCAAGAGCTGTAAAGAAAGCTGGCAGAAAAAGAGGCCAAAATCACTAACCTTGCTACTTACCTTAAAAACAGAGAGCTTGAAAAAATCAATGAGGTTGGTAGTAGCAAAACAGTTATCACTTAGCAAGATATCAAGGACCTAATATCCCAAGGGAATAGGAAGCACCAAGCAGTAATGAATTCCCCAGTGTTGGGATATAAGAACCCATATCCAAGTCACTACAACTCGGTTCCTTTCGCTAAAGGTTACCAAAAGCCAAACTTTGACAAGTTTGATGAAATAAACGGGTCATCGTATGAACCTTTGGCCCATTTCTACTTAGCATGCGATGAAACTGCCTTAAATGACGTATTATTGATTAGATAGTTTGTACAATCCCTAAAAGGGGTTGCCTTTATGTGGCATACCTAACTTTAGCCTGGGTCAATTCACACTTGGGATTACCTCCAAAGGCATTTTTGGCTCAATTCGTAAGTTTAAACTCGAAGGGTTTCCATAATAGACCTTGCTGACACACGCCAAAGGCCAAATGAGAGTGTGAATAACTTCATTACAAGGTGGAGGAGTCCAAGATTGCAATGCCCAGGAAAGCTAAGCAAGGACTTGGTAGTTCAAATGTGAGCTGCCAACTTAGACACTCAAATTGCTACATACGTCGGCACTGTTAAGCCCCAAAACTTTGATGTCCTTGTGTCTAAGACAAGCAATATGGAAGGGCAACTTGCTCGTTTGAAAAGTGCACAACCTAAGAGGGAAGAAAGCAAAAGGCCAACCAAGAAAGAAGAGTCAATGGCCATCTTTATCAAAATAAGCCCAAAGCTAACCAATGGCAGAAATTTCAACAAAAACGATAAAGGCAAGCAAAAAGAGGAAGGCCGACAACTTGCTCTTCAGGAAAGAAAAGGAAGGAAGTATTTCTTTGATGATGATGATGTGCTAGGGTTGATGGCCACAAAAGCCATCAAACTTCCAGAATGAAAGCGGTCCGCTAAAGCTGACGAGACAAATGACCCTAAGTACTACCCATACCATAGGATAATTAGTCATTCCATAAAGGACTGTTATGACTTTAAAGACATAATCAAAGACATGATTAGGTGGGGAGAAATTGAGATAGAAGAAGCTCCACCCAATAGGCATACTGCGTCATCAAATGCAACTTTAACAGTTGAACAAAAGGATTACTCTCCCACATGATCCTCAGAAATTAATGAAGGGATCCAAACAGTGTCATTACCACCTCATGTAGTCCCCATCAGATTCATTGCTGATGATGATGTGATAATAGTGTGGGCCTATCCATATATGCCTTATCCTTCACCAGGAGTGCCAACCTTGTATGATTTCTACCTAAACCCAAGTCTAGAGGCATGGGCAACATCAAAAGATTATGATGATGATGGAGGATTTGGGTGGGAAACTTACCTTAGTCGGAGCTCATTTTGGCAGGGAATGGCCCGACTTTTCAGTCTCCAGGAGGTAAAATACAAGGACAAAAGCCACCATAAAAGAAAAGCAAGAAAAATAAAAAGGAGAAGTCAAAGGCTAAAAAGAAGTCGGAGACAACTTCCGAAGAAGAGTACATATCGTCGATTAAGACCCCTTTCACTTTACATGATTACATCCCCAAGGGTTTCTTCAGCAGTGATCCCTCTAGTGATGATAATGCCTAAGAAGATGAAATGGTCCAATGTTGTATGGTTTAATGGGTCGATCACTAGGAAGAAGTAAATATCAATCCTATAAATACCATTCAAGAAGTGGATAAAGTAACTCTTCAGTCCTATTGTCAACCCCAAGAATCAATGAGAAAAGAGAAGGAGAAAGAAACAACACCAAAAGAACCACCAACATCGGTGAATGCTAAAACAAAAGGTGAAGAGGAAGCAACTCCCTCAAGCTTAAATACCAAAGGCACTGCTAAGAATAGACAGCCAACTAAGGAGCCTAAGAAGGATCTTCCTATCACAATCCCTTTTCAAGTTCATCAAGGGTCTCATAACAAAAGGGTCTGTTATGATATCATCTCTTATCTCAAGCGAATTCCAGCATGCCTAAGTGTCTATAATGCTTTGTGAATGTCAAAAGAGCTAAGAAGGGCACTTATTCAAGCATCAATGGACCATGATGACTATAAGGATCAAGTCAACCATATTGAGGTGGATGGGTGTTGTCCTCCCCTTTAAACTGATGTGTTGTATGCATGGCTTATGGAACATTCTACTAAGGACCTGTAGTTTGGGTCCACAAATCACAAAAGGCCTTTATGTGTCACTGATATAATTGGGGATAAAAGGATAAATCAGATCCTATCGATTGTGGTTCTGTGGTCAACATTCTTTCGTTAAGGGTGTTGAGAGCGCTAGGAATAACACCAGATAAGTTGTTCCCAACTTTGCTCACAATACAAGGATTTAATCCGATGAAGCAAAACGCCTTAGCCACTATTGCTTTGAAAGTTGCACTAGATGACATCTACGCAGATGTTCTCTTCTATGTAATACATGTTAATACTTCTTACAATTCCCTACTTGGGCAGCCATCACTCTATATTAGCCATGCTATTGCCTTAACTCTTCATCAGTGTTTGAAACACACTAATGAGCATACAATGAGAGGACAATCTGAGGAGATAAAATCCTTTTCATAGGGAAGAAGTCAATTATGCGAATGCCAAGTTTTATAAATCGGCATATTCAAGAACCTCCCAGGTTCCTTTAGAACAAAAATGGCGCAACCAAAAAGAAAATCCCAAGGCTCTTACTTTGCCTTAAAAGGTCATTCGAGTTGTCATTAGTTATGCTAGTGAAGTCAGGGAGCATCAATCTTCACGAACAAGGATGTTGTTCAAATACATGCCTAAGGACAAAAGAAAGGCTTGCCAAAAGGCCTTGACACCGGTAAAAATTGTTAACTCTGTAGTCACAAGTTGCACTTTTCCTATTCAAAGAATTTCCCAGTCGATGCCCAAAGAAAATTTGGTCATAAGAACATCACTTAGCAACACGAGAGCGGTTTTCAAAAGAAGGTTATCAAACCCTCCGACAAAAGCATCTTCTTCAAGCAGGCCACTCCAAGAGGATCATCACCATATCAAAGAACGAAGAAAAAGAATAATAAAGGTAAACTTGCCGAATCCAAAAATAAACGAACATCTCTCACAAAGATGGAGTCCCAAATGCATCATTTTTAAGGGATATGAAAATCTTCAAGTATCACATGATAGGAGAGTTCTAAATGTCTATGCTATGAAGGATGTAGTTTTTACACCCCAAGAACAAGAGATGTTAGTTCTAAAGGTTTATGCCATGAAGGATGTGGTTTTTACACCCCAAGAACAAGAGATATTCTCTAAAATAAGCAAGTCCAACCTTGATGTTTCAGAGACTTGGGAAAGTTAATGAAGCTAAATAAAAGAATATCCAAGTTAGAAAGCAGAAGAAGTGGAAGTTAAAGAAGAAACGACAACAACTTAGGAGCCTTGTTTGGGTTTGTCAACAAAACAAAGTTAAGCAAGCAGTAGGTTAATGTCGTGTCCATCGTGGATGAGGAAAATATCCAAAATTTTGACTGTCTAGTCAAGAATCTTCCAAACATCAAGAGATTATCATGACATACCATGAAATGTGTGGTGAAGTTCAAGCTCAAGTTGATTCGTCTAAAAGCTTAAATGAAGATTTTACTCCTGAACGAGAGCCTTCTTAGGATTTTGTAGAGATTGTTCAGTTGCTGCACTACAATGAATGAAAGATGGAGGTCAAGCAACAATCGATGAGCTTCAGAAGATAAATCTAGGGATAACTGATGATCCTAAGCCAATTTTTGTGAGTGCCATGCTAAATGATGACGAAGTGGCACAATATGAGTAGCTCCTTCAAGAATACAAAGATGCATTTGCTTGGGGATATCAAGATATATCGGGTTTGGATCCAAACTTCACTGTTCATAAGTTGGTTGTTTCTGAAGCTACAAAGCCAATTAAGTGGCAGCAGCAATGCTTTCGTCCCTAGCTGATAATTAAAATAAATGCTGAGGTGGATAAGGATATAAAGGCTAACTTCATTCGTGAAGTTCAATACCCAACTCGGCTGGCTAACATCGTCCCTGTTCGGAAAAAGAATGGCTAACTCTACCTATGTGTGGACTTTAGGGACTTAAACAATGCACGCACTAAGAATGATTTTCACTACCAATCATCGAACTTCTTATAGATGCCACTACAGGGGTTGGAGCTCTATACCATGTCAGCCGAGCAATGGTGGGTGCAAAAATAAATTACACGTCCTTGGGGAAAATTTATCTTGCTTTAGTCTTGACAATTCAAAACTTAAGATACTACCTCCTGTCCCATCAAATCAATGTGATCTCAATAGCAAATCTATTAAATATATATTGTCTAAGGTTATACTATCAGGGAGATTGGCTAAATGGGCGATGCTTTTAGCCACTTTTGACATCAAGTTTGTGCCTCAATAGGCAGTAAAGGTGTAACATCCCTATCTCCTAGGGCTAGAGACGTTAATGATTTCTAAAATTCTAGAGCAAAATAAATAGAGTTCTTCATAAAAACTGATCAAACCTAGGTTTAAAGCCTTATATTATGTCCCTGCAATTAATAATACATGAAGGACATAACAAACAAGCTCAACGACTACATGTCGGAGACCACAACTCTATAGGTCACACAGGCAGAGCACACCAAGTATAAAGTTCAATAAAAAGAAAGAAAGAAAATGTACAGCTCAATGGATCACACATCCGGAGCACTGGGATTTACATCCCAAAAATAACTAAGAACAACTAGTCAAACGACCAATCATTCAGATGGTCGGCTTACTTGGCCACACAGAGCGATAATTAGTCAATGTGCATTACATGAACTATAGTAACCAACTATATATATCCAAGAACTTATGAATTCATTACATTACATCATCCATATACTAAAATATATAATTCCTTTTCCAAAGCAAAAGGAAGACTCCATCGTAGCTTACGTGAACTGACTTCTACCTATCATTACAAAAACCTGGGGAAACGGGGAATAAAGAGAGGATGAGTTACCACACGCTCAGTGAATGATTCCTAACCTCAAGAAAACAAAACAGTTGCATATAATACTTTTAAGCAGTAGGCACATCCAATTTGATAGGTAATATCACATAACAACATATAAAGTCTCCCATGTTTCTTATTAACCCAATAACCTTCAAAATTGAATGGTATTCCTAACCTTCTTTGATTCCGCATATGAGAGTTCTCAACCTGCTCAGACTATGACTCTTGTAATGTAGTAATGACAACTACATATTACACTTCATAGGACTCATTAGCAAGCTGACTCATGCGATAATTCATGTATTCGGAGCAGTGGAGAACTTAGTTCACACATAAATACTTATCATCAACGAGTTCAATTAAAATCTCCAAGTGGGATTATTTTTAGTAAGAAATTGCGACTAACGTATGAGGACAAGGATCATCGCTTAAACCAAAGAAAGTCTTCATAAAACAATCGTTATTCACTAACATATAATTTAAAATTTAATAAAAGCTCTTTTTCAGAGTACATGCACTTTTCTGAATCTTAGTACTAACATGGTCCTCGAATGAGGAGTTTGCATCATATAACAAGTACGAAATCATTTTATAGGTCATCAAAGTCTCATATTTGTGCTATTGAGGGGAGATCTACACTCGCCCTGGGGAGATCTATACTTACCCTTCATATTATCCCCGAGGCCTCTAATAATCAATGGACCATTACCCTCGTCAGGGTATTCTAGGCTTCTCACTACTGGATCTACCTCCTAAGAGTTAGGGTTCCCGCATACCCGGTCTACTCCCTAAATATTTATCTAAACATTTAGCACTATTCTCCTAGTCCAAAACATTTCAAATGCATCTCACTTAAATACACTTGCATCAGAATTCTCATTGTATCACAAACAATGATATTTTCATTCTCAAGAGAGTTAAAAAGTCTTAATGAATTCATGAATTCATTTAAAAGCATAAAACCACTCATTATTTTGGCAAAGTGTGCCTACAAACATTTTAGCGACCATATGACCATTCACATATCAAGGGGTGTGATATTAAAACTCGTTTTTGAAGCTAGTAGTTGCAATTATGTATAAACATCTCGATTTTTCAAAGTTATAGAAGCAAAACTATTCATACCATCACGCAGGACTCTGTGCAGTCGCATGAAGCATCGAATAAATTATAAAAGAGCCTGTAACATCTAATCACAACTCACTCTTATCAAAAGAATGGTCTAACAGTTATTTTAACCACATATCTCGGAACGCTTGCCATATCAAAGCAAATCACTTACACACTTATCAACACATGCCTTTAAGCATATCATAAACATATTTATTCATAATTCAAAATGTTTTCCAACTCAACAGCTCACTTGAATAGCCTCTGGAAGCAACCAAGGGATCTTTACAACTTGAATTACTCCATAAAGATTGTCCATGTCATAGGTGTTTTAGCAATTAAGGCATGGACGTAATCAATAAGTAATCAAGATTTTCCTAGAGCACCTCGGGCAAGCTAGGTATGAGGCATGCAATCCTCTTATGACCATTTCAGTTTTATTCTAAATTCACATAATTAACATACAGTAGTTTCATCGTAATTGAGGGCTAAAGGCCAACAGTTACCGTAAGCTATTTTCAGTCCAGTAGAATGTGCACAGTCTCACACCTATACGCACAATTCGCAATGTTACTAATTAATCTATAACTAATAAGTACCAATAGAGCATATCATTTTAGGATCATTTTGTTCCATTTTTAGGGGATTCATAACTTTGATGCTTAGATTTTACCTCAAAAATCTCATTTTATGATTGGGTATAGTGCTTTGATGGCTTTTACAGGTTTTGAGACCTTTTTAATCAAGAATTCACCCTTAAAAGTCATCCTTATGACTCACCACGGATGGCCCTAGTCACCATGCTCGTGGAAGAAAGAGAAGAATAGAAGAACACCGAAGCAGCGGACACCGCAGCCTACCCGTGGTGGATGCCACGGTTCGTGGTGTCTTCATTTCCTGCGAGGTTGTTTATTTTCTCGTAGCTTTTCAACTTCCAAGCAGTTTTTAATGTCATTTATACGTGTGGCTGTTTGGCTTTTAGCAGCTTTGCTATAAAAAGGGCTCTCACCCTCATTTCAACGCACATTATCCCAATCCATCATCCTTTCAACCATCTAGTTAGATTTAGATTTCATTTTAGAGTGAGGGAGAGCAAGTAGAATAAGAATATTCGCAAGGAAGTAGGATTGGGTTCTGCAATCGAAAGATTGAAGCACGCATTTTGGCTGAGCAAGCTCTTCTCTCTTCTTTTCTCTTTTCTCTTTAGATTTGTTATTTTAGAGTAGTTAGATGTTTAATTTAATCATGTGCGAGTAGTTTAATTTTTGTCAAGGGATTTAGTAGTTTATGAAAGTGTTGTTGGATCATGTTTTAATCTAAAGAATTGTGCTTATTTTCACAATTGCTTTGATTTCATTCTATCAAGTGATTATCATTTTCTAAGTAGATTTTTCGCCAAAGTTTGCTCGCATGCTTGAAACCATCAGGTAAAAAACTGAAAGGTGGTGTTTAATTGTTGGACTGCTTGATAAAACCTGACGTTAAGTTGTCTCGAAAGAGAGATTTGCATGTTAGGAGGACTAGAAAGTAATCGAAGATGTTTAATTTGGATTAAGACAAACTAGTTCGAAAGAATCACTTTTGTTTAGTTTAGGCAAATTTGATCGATTTCGAAAGAATAGACTAAATTTTTTGAGAGATTGCAATTTCTCGAAATTAACCGATAGGAGAAAAGCACATGTTCATCATTTTGATCCAATCAAATTTAATAGCTACATGAATTCCTAGGCATTTTCTCCTCAATTGATTTAAAATTAGTGAATTGAAAGTTGTTAACTTGAAACCCCTTAAATTAGTTATAGTTGTTTCCTTATCTTCGTATTTTTCTCAATCTAAAATTTGGACTCGCCTAGCATATCTTGAGGGAACATAACCCAATAGATCGACCTAATCTCCGTGGGATCAACCTTGATTTACTACAACGCGACCGGGCGCTTGCGGCCGTATTAAGTTTTTAGCGCCGTTGCTGAGGACTAGCATCGAATATTGGGTTTTTCTCAATAGGTTTAACTAAACATTTTGTTTTTCTTTGAAGAAAAAAAAAATTAAAAAAACGATTTAGAAAAATGAAAAAATTGAAAGAAAAAATTACAATGATGGCAATTTTCTATTTTCTCTAATTCGAGCATGAATTGTTTTAGAGGTATTTTAAGCGATTAAATGTTTTTCTTGCCCAATTTGGTTATTGTGTGGGCAAATGGGAAGTATTAGACATCGTTGATGAGGATGAGAATATTGAAACTCGTACACTTTTAGAGTATTAGGATTTTCATGGTAAAAATGTTGATTAGGTATGGTATTTGCTTGAGTGGATTGCTTGGGATTCATTTGAGTTTGAGAAGGCTAGTTACGTTTTTGGTTATTATTTTCCTAATCCTTGTGCATTTTATGCTAGATCGTATTATGCTCCTTTTTGGTGTGACTTGTGTGGTTCTTCTGACCATATAATTATTTCATGTCCTTTCCATGCTTACTATACTCAACCTGATTCATCCTTTCCTTTAGCTCAGTGCACGGGGCTCGAGGTGGGTGAGCCTTTTGAGTTGATTGCTAAGTTTGATGTGGGTGATTCATATTGTGCGTCGGAAGATACTCTTGATGTGGTGCATAATCTAGTTAACACTCCTTTAGAGGGGTGTCATTATGAGTGTGTGCATGAGGAGTGTTCTAGCCTTTGTTTTAATTATGCTTTCTCAATCCCCTTGATCATACCCATGTTTTACCTATGTATTCGCAACCCCCTATTTCCCCCGAGTATTCTTTAGATACGCCCATTGATAATCCTAAGATTTGTGATTCTAATGTTGATTTGGGCCTTCTAGTTAAAATGTTTAATATGCTTGGTGGAAATGTTGATAATTTTCTTTCTCTAGGATACTTTTGTGGGTATGATGCCTCCCTTGACCCGTATTGTATATTCCTTGTGGACACGCCTAGAAAAATCATGTGGAACACTTTCTTTGCTTTTTCTTTTGATTTTTCTATGGCTTTAGCTTTGTTTAAGAGAGCACTAACTTTCTTTATTGTGATTATTTTCATGCTCTCTTATTACCATACTTGGAAACTCTATGCTAAGGAGTTTGATCAAGCTTCTGCATGCCTTGACCATGTCCGATTTAAAGGGCTGAGTCTTGACAATGTGATGGAGTGGCTGATGCTCCATGTGCCCCAGTTATTACGAGGCCGCATAGCTTAGGTGCACTCTGCATCTAACCTAGTGAGATTGTTTTTTTTGTTCCCCTTCTCTAAGTTTTCTTTCCTTTTAATAATAATGCTTTACCTAAGCATGGGGGAAGGGTAGTTTCTATGTTTTCCATTGTAGTTTTTTAGCTTGCATACATGCTAGAGTATATAATTTAGGTTTCTTTTTGTTTGCATGAGTGTTTTGCATTTAGTTGCATTTTAGGTTCACATATGGGATTGCATGTAGAGATGGTGTGATTGATTTGAGATAACCTCCAATGAAGCTTTTGTTTAGGCAAAATAGCTTTCATGAGCTTGAGTATCTTTTGATGTGTAATCCCTTTTGGTGCTAAGCTTTTTGAAGGTTTTGTAAATATTTCTTGTTTTGATCCCTGTCTTCATTTGAGAACTATTTTACCCCTTAGAGTCACTAGCACTTATGTTTGTACATGGAGTTATTTTGTAAGCTTAGTAAGATTTTGGTAGATATCCCGTAAGATTTTGTGCCTTTTTTGGACTAATTCATTATATTTAGTCCCATGTGTCTTTCATGTGTGTGACTCTTCCATATTGCATCCCTAGAACTTGCCTTCACTCTTGTTCAAAACCACATTCGCATGTGCATGGTTAATGAAATGATAGAGGCACATCTTTCTTTGACCGTTTTAGCCACATAGCCAAATAGCCTACCCTTGTGTTACATGTTTTTTCCTCTTGGCTGACCCCTTTGATCTTATATCTGTCTTTGTTGTGATCTGTTCATATTAGCCCTTGGCTAAACACATATTCCTACCTTTAAGCCAAGTCTATGGAGCATCACTTCATCCATGTAAGGGGCGGTTTTGGGGATATTTGAGTTTAAGATGGCTTTGGTATGTTGGTTTGGTGAGGGATTGATGATATTGATCATTTGTTTTGGTTTCCACTTGTTTGGGTTGTGTATGTATAAATATATATATATATATATATATATATATATATATATATGTATGTATATATATATTATATATATATATATATATATATGTATGTATATATATATGTATATTATTAATATATTATATATATATATATAATATATATATATATAATATATATCTATATATATATATATATATATATATATGTATGTGTGTGTGTGTGTGTGTCTATATATATATATATATATATATATATATACAGTTGTGAGTTGATAGTGAGAGCTCCTATGCCTTTTAATAATTGCAATTTTACTTTCATTGCACTAAAAAATTATGTTGAAGAAAAAGAAAAAAAAGGAAGATGAAGTCATCTTGCGAGGAACAAAAGCAAAGAAAAGAAAAAAACCAAAAAAACCAAAAAAAAAAAACAAAAAGAAAAAACCTAAGTGATTGGCATTGGATATGCAACTTGTCAACTCATTTCCGTTTACCCTTCTAGCCCGCGTTACAACCCTATCAAATTGTTCCAAATGTATTTGTCCACTCCTTTCCGTTAACCGTTTCAACCTGTGTTACAACCCTATCAAGTTCCTCTTGATTGTCTTATGCACATTACATTTTAGTGGTGGAGAATTTGAGACTCTTGTCAAGCGTATGTAGATTACATCATTGAAATGGGTTTTGAGTGAACCTATGCTATATTTGAAACACATGAGCGGGGGTGTTTCACATTTCCTAAAAGTGAGGTTCTACCAGTCCATTTGGCTCTACTCAATTCCATGTGCTTGCATGACATGCTTTATGGTTCTTTGGGGGTGATCAAGTTTGATGTCAAGCTTGTGGTCATGTACTTTTTTGAAAACATTCACCTTCTTCTAATTTTGAAATGTTTTGCATACTATTTTGGGGTTGCCGTTGATTCCTATTCCCGCTTGTGATGTGCTATGGCTTGCCTACTTTAGCGAGATTGTCAAGTTCTAAGTCCTAGATGTTTTTCCCCTCGTCAGTTTTATCTAAGGTTTGCTTGAGGACAAGCAACAGTTTAAGCATGGGGGAGTTTGATAAGCACCCATAGAGCATATCATTTCAGGATCATTTTGATGCATTTTTAAGGGATTCATAACTTTCATGCTTAGATTTTACCCCAAAAATCCCATGTTACGCTTGGTATAGTGCTTTGATTTTTTGCAGGTTTTAAGACCTTTTTGATCAAGAATTCACCCTTAAAAGTCATCCTTATGACTTATAACGGATGCCCCCAGTCACCATACCTGTGGAAGAAAGAGAAGAACATGAGGTCTGCCTGTGGTGGATGCCATAGTCCGTGGTGTCTTCATTTTTTCCGAGGCTATTTGTTTTCTCGCGGCTTTTCAACTTCCAAGCAGTTTTTAATGTCATTTATATGCGTGGCTGTTCGACTTCCAACAGCTTTGCTATAAAATGCGCTCTCACCCCCATTTCAACACACATCATTCCAATACATCACTCTTTCCACCATCTAGTTATATTTAGATTTCATTTTAGAGTGACGGAGAGCAAGTAGAAGAAGAAGATCTGCGAGGAAGCGAGATCGGGTTTTGCAATTGAAAGATTCAAGCATGCATTTTGGGTGAGTAAACTTTTCTCTCTTCTCTTCTCTTTTCTCTTTAGATTTATTATTTTAGAGTAGTTAGATGTTTAATTTAATCATATGCAAGTAGTTTAATTTTTGTCTAGGGATTTAGTAGTTTATGAAAGTGTTATTGGATCATGTTTTGATCTAGAGAATTGTGCTTATTTTCATGATTGATTTGATTTTGTTCGATCAAGTGATTATCATGTTCTGAGTAGATTTTCGGCCAAAGTTTGCTTGCACGCTTGAAACAATCTGGTGAAAAACTGAAAGGTGACATTTGATTATTGGACTGCTTGAGAAAACCTGGCGTTGAGTCATTTCGAAAGAGAGATTAACATGTTAGGAGGACTAGAAAGTAATTGAAGATGTTTAACTTGGATTAAGACAAATTAGTTCGAAAGAATGACTTTGGCTTAGTTTAGGCAAATTTGGTCGATTTTCGAAAAAATAGACTAAATTTTTGGAGAGATTGCGATTCCTTGAAATTAACCGATTAGAGAAAAGCACATGTTCATCATTTTGATGCAATCAACTTTTATAACTACATGAATTCCTAGGCGTTTTCTCCTTAATTGATTTAAAATTAGGGAATTAGAAGTTATTAAGTTGAAACCCCTTGAGTTAGTTATACTTGTTTCCTTATCTTCGTATTTTTCTCAATCTAAAGTTTGAATTCGCTTAGCATATCTTGATGGAATATAGACCAATAGATCAACCAAGTCTCTATGGGATCGACCTTGATTTGCTACAATGCCATCGCCCGTTTGCGGCCATATCAAGTTTTTGGCGCCGCTGCTGGGGACTCGCGTCAAATATTGGGTTTCTCTTAATAGGTTTGACTAAGCATTTTGTTTTCCTTTGAAGAAAGAAAAACCCAAAAAAAAACAATTTAGAAAAATATAAAAATTGAAAGGAAAAATTACAGCGATGGCAATTTTTCATTTTCCCCAATTCGAATATGAATTGTTTTGCAGGTATTTTAAGCAATTAAATGTTTTCTTGCTTAATGTGATTGTTGTGTGGGTAAATGGGAAATATTGGACATCATTGATGAGGGTATGAATAGTGAAACACGTACTGTTTTAGAGTATTTGGATTTTAATGGTAAAAATGTTGATGAGGCATGGTATTTGCTTGAACGGATTGCTCAGGATTCATTTGAGTTTGAGAAAGCTAGTTGTGTTTTTGGTTACTCTTTTCCTGATCCTTGTGCATTTTATGCTACATCATATTATGCTCCTTTTTGGTGTGACTTGTGTGGTTCTTCTTACCATATTATTGTGTCGTTATGAGTGTGTGCATGAGGAGTCTTTTAACCTTTGTTTTAATTATGCTTTCCCCAATCTCCTTGATCATACCTATGTTTCCCCTATGCGCTCGCAACCCCCTATTTCCCTCGAGTATTCTTTAGATGCGCCCATTGATAATCATAAGATTTGTGATCCTAATGTTGATTTGGGCTATGAGGTTAAAATGTTTAATATGCTTGGTGGAAATGTTGATAATTTTCTTTCCCTAGGATACTTTTGTGGGTATAATGCTGTAAGACCTGCGTTCTTTATTTTATGTTAAGCTGGTTGTCTTGCTTTTTACTTTATAAAATCGTATTTTTATTAACTATATAAACTAAATTCTTATCGATGTGCTTATGTGAACGATAATTTTATTAAAAAGAATATGTTGTCACTATTTATATTATTATTATTATCGTTGATTACTTAGAAAATTTTTCAGTTGATGCTAACTCAAGCCTTCAAAATCGTTCTCGATTTATTTAGCCGTTTCCCGAATCTAGTTAGAACACTGGTTTTAGAACACTTCAACCCGAGCCTAGACTGAGCATCAACGAATTTGGGATCGGGAATTTAGCTGCGTAGCAATTGAAAAAAAAATGGGTAGAGCAAAAGGGGGCCAAGCCCCTTTTCTCTTTCACGGGCAAACACACGACGGGGAGCGAGAGGAGGGGGGTGGTTTCTCAAACTCTAACCCTGTGAACCCCAACCACCAAAGAGAGCGGAGGGCCGAGGGATGCCGGCGACTGGCGTCCGGCCGCTGTGCCTGGTGCGACCGCCCCCTAGCGCTGCTACCTAGCGAAACACACAGAGAAGGGGGGAGAGAGAGAGAGAGCGAGACTGAGCGAGAGCGAGAGAGGAAGGTCGGGGTAGTGGTGGGCGTGATAACGCACAATCGATGCCGGCGAGTCGATGGCCAGGCGTCCGTCGTGGGTGGGCTTGAGTCTGGCAACCGCGAATCAAGGGCTTGAGGGCTAGGGTTTTCAAACCCTATGTGTCACAACCGTAGTAACCCACGACACCGCCAGTGGGGCTCGACTCTGGCAACTAGGCTAGGTCGATAGAAAAAGAGAGGAAGGAGGATGAATAGCACGGTGGCAGCACGGCTCATCTTTGTGAGGTCGGTGTTTCTCGCCTCCTAAGTATTAGTAGATTCGAAACGTTTTAAACCCTTGGGATGAGATGCATGTTAGTTTAAGGTTGATTAGGCTGACTGAAATTGTGAAGTGATTACGTATGTTTAGTATGATTAAATTCAGGCCCGGGTTATGCATGTTAAGTTCAGTTAATTCATGCCTGAAGTAACTTCGAAATAAGCTAATAATGCTTCGAATTAACATGTTAGCATTCGATTCGATGTTTGTTTGATTAAGTTAATTCATGCCTAAAAAGTAGTTTCGAATTAACATGTGAGCATACGAATCAATGTTTGTTTAGTCAGTCAATTCATACCTAAAAAGTAACTTCGAAATAACCTAACAATGCTTTGAATTGATATGTGTTAGTTTAGTTAAGTTCACGCTTGAAAAGTAGCTCCGAAAATAATTGAAGAATGTTTTTAAACGATGCCCTAAGCTAATGTATGCTGAATTTTTTAACTCCTGATTAAAGTTAACCTTATAAATGACCTAAATAAGCCTTGAGTTGACACTCGCTAAGTTAGTTCGTTCATGTTGAAAAGTGACCCTCAAAATAACCTAAGTACACTTTGATTCGTCACCTAATAAGTTCGTTCAATTATGTCAAAAAGTAAGCTTCGAAACGACTTATACGTGCTTCAAATCAATGAATGTTAAATTAGTCAAGTCATGCTTGAACCGATATTTGCTAAGCTAGTTAAATCACATTTAAAAGTTGCTCCTGAATCAACCTAAGCCTGTCTTAAATTGATGCTTACTAAGTTAGTTAATTAAGGTTTGAAAGTAGCATTCGAATCGTCCTAAGCATGCTTTAAGCCGATGTATGTTGAGCTAGTTGATGCATGCTTGAAGGTAACTTTTGAGACAACCTAAACATGCCTTAAGTTATTGTATGTTGAATTAGTTGATCCATGCTTGAAGACGTTATCAAAACAACCTAGAATGTCTTAAAACGATGTATGTTAAGCTGGTTAGCCATGCTTTGAGAATGACATGAACTTGACATGCTTACCTCCTATTTGCGAGTTATGAATGTAGGCTAGTCTCATGCCTTGTTGAGTTTATTTCAGTTCGTTAAGTACTTGTTTCAAGTTAATGCAATATAGATATATATGCGTATGTGTTTATATATATGCTATAACTCATAGGTGGATAATGGTTGCTCGCTCGGTAAGTTTATACGTAGCTATTTCTTTATAAGCTTTGATGATAATATGCTATGGTTATAGAATTGAAAACCGAGATAGTAGTCGGATGGTTTGAGGTAGAACTATGAGTGGTTCGAGGTTTCCTGTGGTCGGTTGCTATGTGAGGAGGGAGTCTGGGTTGTGATTAACCACAATCGTGTGCATTGCGAGGCCATATGTGGTTCATGTTGCTAAGTTGAATTATGAAGTGTTTGAATGTGTACATGTGCACCCCTACCCTTTCTATGTCATTAAGTTTGATTATTTGCATAAGGGTGAGTTTTGGAAAAGAGGGATTTCAAGTTTTGAAATGATAGTAGCCATAATTATTAGTGCATGATGGCCTATTTTAACTAAACGAATACAGTTTTGGGAGTGAACTTGCTCGAACGGGGGAATCCCTAAAGAGTTTTACAAAGGCATGAGTTGTATGATATAGGATTTCGCTATGAGAGGCAGCAAAATTGTTAGTCGTTATGGCCCATACACTTTAAACTGGCTAAGATAATGTGCTTCGGGCAATATGATATGAATAATGTTAGCCTAGGGGATAAGTCCTGGTACTAGGAAACCCTAGAAGACCCTGACAAGGGTAACAGTCCGATATGTTATATGTAGCTGTCCCGGGAGTAAGAGCTTAAGCGTAAGCGTTAGGTCTCGCTATGGAGTTGAGAATAGATCTCACCCAATCAGCACCCTGTAATCATCTTATGCCAGATGTATTTTCCTAATAAGCAAAGAAAAGCAGTTGGCATTTTACCATTTTAAGTATTTCAGAAGAAAGAAAGTTTCAAGGGCCATTAAGAGGCCAGTTGAATGAAATGTAAAAAGTTTATAAGGGTCCTTATGCGACCAATATGAAAGAGATTTCCTTTAATGAAAACGAGCCTCAAAGAGGCTAAGAAAAGAGTTTTTATGGGCCTCAAGAGGCTAAGCAAAGTGTTTTCAAGAAAAGAAGGAAAGCTTTCTGTGCATGTTCTGTGCTTCTCTTATGAATGAAATGTGAATGAGATTTCAAGTAAGGTTAAGTAAAGTGTTTTCACAAAAAGAAAGAAAGATGCTTGTGTATATCTTGTGATTCATATTCTAAGTGCAGTATGAATGAAACTCTAAGTAAAGCATGGTCGTATCTTTGTAATGCATCAAGTCTATAAGTTTGAATGTGCTTCTTTTATGAAAGAAAGTTCAATGCATAGTCTCTGTTGCTTGTCTACATACTCGAGTGTTTGCTAGTGAGGAAATCTGGTCATTAGGGATCTAGAAATGAGTTTGAGTAGTAAGAATAAAGTTCAGGGGTAATGATCCGTCCTTTAGGGGCTATAATTGCCTAGTATGAAAGTAATACGTAAATACGTGATATGTTGCTATTAAAGGTATTATTGCCTGCAATGGCTTTGGTTTTAAGGGGGCAAGGAATACTCACTGAGTGTGTGGTTGCTCATCCCATTGCTCTTTCCCCTTTTTCCCCAGGTTTTCTTTATAACAAGTAGAAGTCAATCATTTGTGCCAAGATGGAGTTCATCCTTGCTTGAAAGGCGTTGTGTGTGTTCGTGTTGAAATGGCCTTACATGTTGAACAATGTAGTGTAATGTACTACTCAAGTTGTAATTGTTTGTAAACTAGGCACTCTATCTTATGTAATGCATATTGTTTATGAGTCGCTCTGTATGGCCATGCGAGCCAACCATCTAATTAGTTAGATGTCTTCTTGGTCAAAGTTAGTTATGTTTTGGGATGTAAACTCCAATACTTCGGTTATGTGAACCGTTGAGTTGTATCTTTTATTTCTTCTTTATTAATAAACTATATTGTTTAAGTACTCCGAGCGAGTTGCTCGTTGAGTTATGAACACCAGCGCCTAGCCGTTGAGCTTATTTTATAATGTTATATGCTTCCGTTGATTGAAGGGGTTCTTGTACGGCTTTTAGCCTGAAAACGGTTAGTTTTTAAGGGAAACTCTGTCCGTTTCGCCCCAAAAATTAGGTAGGAAGTAAGAAAACGTAACGCTCCTGGCCGTAGGGGCAGAGGATGTTACATTGATGGTATCAGAGCAAGGTCCTGCGACCATAGGCCGCGACCTGAGTCTTGCATCTCATATAGTTGCCTACAAACACGTTCGCGATGACATAATACATGCCTGCCTTGTGTGCAAATGTGAGTTTTATGTGAATGTTAGTGCATTTACCTAGTTAGGTGCAGCTTGAGTGAGCTGAATGGTTGGATGAAAGATCCATTTGCTAAGGTGAAGGCCGAGTGGCTTGTATTTTCGTGGATAATTTAAGTGTTAGCTCAATCGAAAGTTGTTTCGCTTAAATGCCTTGGTGATTTTAGTTGAAAGTTTAAAGAACATATTATTTGAATTCGAATAATTGGAAAAGCCTTAACTCTAAGCTCATCTTTGCCCCTGAAGTACGATTTACTCCTCGGGCCCCATAATAGAGTGAGCAGACATACTCAAAGGTTGGTAGAGAAAGAGCTAGAAGCAGTTAACCATCCTTTTATTAAAAATAAAGAGATTCGAAATAGATAAGCTATTTTTCATCCTTTCAAACCCAAGATTTTGAGATGTTAATGCCGTTCTGACTGTCAAGTCAAGTTTTGCCTTACACCAAACGACTAACTTTCCATTACCGATGAAGAATGAGGTTTAGATTCACAAGTACATGCCCTTGTGCTATGCGTGTTGGGATTGGCTGCTATGATTGATAATCCTACTGAATGATACCTTGCTGATGTGGATTCTGAAGTGACTGAGTGAAATTAGGGGATATTTTCGCATGCATACTTGAAAAACTAAATGCTAATGGTAGTACCTCGTTAAACATTGCATAGTGTACCTACTATTCCCCTTCTTTGCTATTTTTGCCTAAACCATGCATTATTTGTTCTTTTTTATTATATGGATTGTTATTCGTGAATGGGGTAACAATGTTTCAGCTCGAACGAACCCTGATATACCTAGAAAGCATAAGGGAGAAAGAACCTGGCAGACTTTGGAATTGTATGTAGTAAACAATCCCTACCAAGGTGAGTGACATAAGCAGTAGGACTCCTATGATCACCTATAGGATAGGTGTACCTCATAAAACCTTAATGCGTACCTATAAGGTCATTGATGTGTTTATGATCAAATGTCAACAAAATGAGTTTCGGCAACTACTTGGCTTGAATTTGATTAAACATATAACTATGTTAGTTAGAGCGATTTGGATTTATGCAGTTGGTTACACAACATAACTCTTGAATCATCATGTACAGCCCATCAATACTGTTTTCTCGCATTATAATTGAACTGGTTGAACTCGATGTATGCAATGTGTGATTAGATGACAATAGAGCTACATTTGCATAACTCATGTCTATAGATATATATATCTCATGTGTAAGAAAGTAGCATGGTAGAGCATTCAGGGTCATGTCACCTTATGTATGAACACTCACGTCTATCATGCACGGTCATTAATGCACTATAGGAATTAGGTCATGACTAGTTATGTATTTTATGAACAAGGTGTTGCACTTCTTGGTGTTTGCTTGACTTAAGTTGGTTTAGTATATGACTTGGTCATTTAGATAATACAAGTTTTGTAATTCGTAGCATGATATGACCTCTGACTCATTGTTTGCCTTCCGTGAATTCTATGATTCCATGCTATAGCTAAGTAACTACATACGCCCGTATTTGAAGCATGATGAGACAAACCTAGAAACCTGCATTCCTGTATTCTTGCCCTTATTTGATTTATCAGAGTAGCCCAGCGGAAGCGTGGTAGGCCCATAAGCCATAGGCCCAGGACTCACCCAGGAGCATAACCATTCATTCGTACGAATCTATGACTTAAGAGACGATCAGTCCCAAATGAGAACTTTAAGAAAAGACTCCCTACCATTAAAACCATTGACTTACATTCTTACATTAGTACCTTCTTGCCAAGTTGTTCTTATCGACATGCTATGCTAGTTCATGCTATTGGTGATCCCAAAGGTGACTTGAATTCATGTTTTAGAATTAGACTACTTGTATATGACCTTGAGGAGTCAACTGCCCAATTGTCCTTCGTTTACACTTCAATTCATAAGCAATGCATGTACATAGAGTTGTTGCTTACTAGGTGGATTTAGTCTAGATTATCGAAAATCTATGTTCTTTTTCAAAACAAACTCAATACGGTTTCCATGCTAACTCATTTGCCCCTCTTCAATGCGATTTGCCCTCGGCGCCTAAATAGAGTGAGTAGACGATTGAAGAGGATTGGCGAGGAGGAGACTGGATACCATAAGCTATTTTCTTTTGATTTAAAAGAAGTAGTGTTACAAGATGAAACCTTTTAGAAACCTACATGTAGATCATAGTTTGTGTGCATACATTCTGGAAATGACTGAACTTAGGTTTAGAATTTCGAGGACGAAATTCTTTTAAAGGGGGAAGAGTGTAAGACCCGCATTCTTTATTTTACGTTAAGCTGGTTGTCTTGCTTTTTACGTTATAAAATCGTATTTTTATTAACTATATGAATTAAATTCTTATCGATGTGCTTATGTGAACGATAATTTTATTAAAAAGAATATGTTGTCGCTATTTATATCATTGTTACTATCGTTAATTATTTAGAAAATTTTTAAGTTGATGCTAACTCAAGCCTTCAAAATCGTTCTCGATTTATTTAGTCGTTTCCCGAATCTAGTTAGAACGTCGGTTTTAGAACGTTTCAACCTGAACCTAGACTGAGCATTAATGAATTTGGGATCAGGAATTTAGCTGCGTAGCAATTGAAAAAAAAAGGGTAGAATAAAAGGGGGCCAAGCCCCTTTTCTCTTTCACGGGCAAACGCACGATGGGGAGAGAGAGGAGGAGGAGTGGTTTCTCAAACTCTAACCCTGTGAACCCCAACCACCAGAGAGAGTGGAGGGCCGAGGGATGCCGGCGCCTGGCGGCCGGCCGCCGTCGCACCTGGTGCGACCCCCCTGCGCTGCTTCCTGGCGAAACACACAAAGAAGGAAAGAGAGAGATCAAGACTGAGCGAGAGCAAGAGAGGAAGGTCGAGGCGGTGGTGGGCATGACAACGCACAATCGACGCCGGCAGGTCGACGGCCAGGCGTCCGTCGTGGGTGGGCTTTAGTCCGACGACCGCGAATCAAGGGCTTGAGGGCTAGGGTTTTCAAACCCTATGTGTCACAACCGCAGTAACCCACGATACCGGCGGTGGGGCTCGACTCTGGCAGCTAGGCGAGGTCAATAGAAAGAGAGAGGAAGGAGGATGGGTAGCACGGCGGCAGAACGGCTCATCTTTGTGAGGTGGGTGTTTCTCGCCCCCTAAGTATTAGTAAATTCGAAACGTTTTAAACCCTTGGGATGAGATGCATGTTAATTTAAGGTTGATTAGGCTGACTGAAATTGTGAAGTGATTACATATGTTTAGTATGATTAAATTCAGGCCCGAGTTATGCATGTTAAGTTCAGTTAATTCATGCCTGAAGTAACTTCGAAATAAGCTAATAATGCTTCGAATTAACATGTTAGCATTCAATTCGATGTTTGTTTAATTAACTTAATTCATGCCTAAAAAGTAGTTTCGAATTAACATGTGAGCATTTGAATCGATGTTTGTTTAGTCAGTCAATTCATGCCTAAAAAGTAACTTCGAAATAACCTAACAATGCTTTGAATCGATATGTGTTGGTTTAGTTAAGTTCACGCTTGAAAAGTAGCTCCGGAAATAATTGACGAATGTTTTTAAACGATACCCTAAGCTAATGTATGCTGAATTGGTTAACTCCTGATTAAAGTTAACCTTAGAAATGACCTAAATAAGCCTTGAGTTGACACTCGCTAAGTTAGTTCATTCATGTTCAAAAGTGACCCTCAAAATAACCTAAGTACACTTTGATTCGTCGCCTAATAAGTTCGTTCGATTATGTCTATAAGTAAGCTTCGAAACGACTTATACGTGCTTCAAATCAATGAATGTTAAATTAGTCATGTCATGCTTGAACCGATACTTGCTAAGCTAGCTAAGTCACATTTAAAAGTTGCTCCTGAATCAACCTAAGCCTGTCTTGAATTGATGCTTACTAAGTTAGTTAATTAAGGTTTGAAAGTAGCATTCAAATCGTCCTAAGCATGCTTTAAGCCGATGTATGTTGAGCTAGTTGATGCGTGCTTGAAGGTAATTTTTGAGACAACCTAAACATGCCTTAAGTTATTGTATGTTGAATTAGTTGATCCATGCTTGAAGGCATTATCAAAACAACCTAAGAATGTCTTAAAGCGATGTATGTTAGACTGGTTAGCCACGCTTTGAGAATGACATGAACTTGACATGCTTACCCCCTATTTGCGAGTTATGAATGTAGGCTAGTCTCATGCCTTGTTGAGTTTATTTCAGTTCGTTAAGTACTTGTTTCAAGTTAATGCAATATAGATATATATGCGTATGTGTTTATATATATGCTATAACGCATAGCTGGATAATGGCTGCTCGCTCGGTAAGTTTATACGTAGCTATTTCTTTATAAGCTTTGATGATGATATGCTATGGTTATAGAATTAGAAACCGAGATCGTAGTCGGATGGTTTGAGGTAGAACTATGAGTGGTTCGAGGTTTCCTCTGGTCGGTTGCTATGTGAGGAGGGAGTCTGGGTTGTGATTAACCGGAATCGTGTGCATAGCGAGGCCATATATGGCTCATGTTGCTAAGTTGAATTATGAAGTGTTTGAATGTGTACATGTGCACCCCTACCCTTTCTATGTCATTAAGTTTGATTATTTGCATAAGGGTGAGTTTTAGAAAAGAGGGATTTCATGTTTTGAAATGATAGTAGCCATAATTATTAGTGTATGGTGGCCTATTTTAACTAAACAAATACAGTTTTGAGAGTGAACTCGCTCGAACGGGAGAATCCCTAAAGAGTTTTACAAAGGCGTGAGTTGTATGATAAAGGATTTCGCTGTGAGAGGCAGCAAAATTATTAGCCGTTATGGCCCATATGCTTTAAATTAGTTAAGATAATGTGTTTGAATAAGCGTCAGGTCTCGCTATGGGGTTGAGAATAGATCTCACCCAATCAGCACCCTGTAATGATCTTATGCCAGATGTATTTTCCTAATAAGCAAAGAAAAGCAGTTGCCATTTGGCCATTTTAAGTATTTCAGAAGAAAGAAAGTTTCAAGGGCCATTAAGAGGCCAGTTGAGTGAAACGTGAAAAGTTTATATGGGTGTTTAATGAAAACGAGCCTCAAAGAGGCTAAGAAAAGAGTTTTTATGGGCCTCAAGAGGCTAAGCAAAGTGTTTTCAAGAAAAGAAGGAAAGCTTTCTGTGCATGTTCTGTGCTTTTCTTATGAATGAAATGTGAATGAGATTTCAAGTAAGGATAAGTAAAGTGTTTTCACAAAAAGAAAGAAAGATGCTTGTGCATATCTTGTGATTCATATTCTAAGTGCAGTATGAATGAAACACTAAGTAAATCATGGCGACATCTTTGTAATGCATCAAGTCTATAAGTTTGAATGTGCTTCTTTTGTGAAAGAAAGTTCAATGCATAGTCTCTGTTGCTTGTCTACATGCCCGAGTGTCTGCTAGTGAGGTCGTTAGGGACCTAGAAATGAGTTTGAGTAGCAAGAATAAAGTTCAGGGGTAATGATCTGTCCTTTGGGGGCTATAATTACCTAGTATGAAAGTAATACGTAAATACGTGATATGTGGCTATTAAAGGTATTACTGCCTGCAACAGTTTTGGTTTTAAGGGGGCGGAGAATACTCACTGAGCGTGTGGTTGCTCATCCCATTACTCTTTCCTCCTTTTCCCCAGGTTTTCTTTATGGCAAGTAGAAGTCAATCATTTGTGCCAAGATGGAGTTCATTCTTACTTGAAAGGCATCGTGTGTGTTCGTGTTGAAATCGCCTTACATGTTGAACAATGTAGTATAATGTACTACTCAAGTTGTAATTGTTTGTAAACTAGGCACTGTATCTCATGTAATGCATATTGTTTATGAGTCGCTCTGTATGGCCATGTGAGTCAACCATCTAATTAGTTAGATGTCTTCTTGGTCAAAGTTAGTTATATTTTGGGACGTAAACCCCAATACCCTGGTTGTGTGAACCGTTTAATTGTATCTTTCATTTCTTCTTTATTAATGAACTATATTGTTTGAGTAGTCCGAGCAAGTTGCTCTTTGAGTTATGAACTCCGGCGCGTAGCCGTTGAGCTTATTTTATAATGTTGTACACTTTCGTTGATTGCAGGGGTTTATTGTAAGGCTTTTAGCCTGTAAACGGTCAGTTTTTAAGGAAAACTCTGTCCATTTTGCCCCAGAAATTAGGTAGGAAGTAAGAAAATGTAACACTCCTGGCCGTAGGGGCTGGGGGTGTTACAAATGCCTCCCTTGACCCATATTGTATATTCCTAGTGGACAAGCCTAGAAAAATCATGTGGATCACTTTCTTTGCTTTCTCTTTTGATTTTTCCATGGCTTTAGCTTTGTTGAAGAGAGCACTAACTTTCTTTGCTATGATTATTTTCATGCTCTCTTATTTCCATGCTTGGAAACTCTATGCTGAAAAGTTTGACAAGCTTCTGCGTGCCTTGACGATGTCTGATTTAAAGGGATAAGTCTTGACAACGTGATGGAGTGGCTGATACTCCATGTACCCGTTATTATGAGGCCGCATAGCTTAGGTGCATTCTCCCTTTAACCTGGTAAGATTGTTTTCTTTTTTTCCCCTTCTCTAAGTTTTCTTTCCTTTGAATAATAATGCTCTATCTAAGCATGGGGGAAGGGTACTTTTTATATTTTCTATTTTGGTTTTTTAGCTTGCATACCTGCTAGAGCATATGGTTTTAGGTTTCTTTTTGTTTACATTAGTGTTTTGAATTTTGTTGCATTTTAGGTTTACAAATAGGATTGCATGTAGAGATGGTGTGATTGGTTTGAGATAACCTCCAATGATGTTTTTATTTAGGCAAAATAGCTTTCATGAGCTTGAGTATCTTTTGATGTGTAATCCCTTTTGGTGCTAAGCTTTTTGAAGGTTTTGTAAATGTTTCTTCATTTGACCCTTGTCTTCCTTTGAGAACCAGTTTACCCCCTAGAGTCACTGGCACTTATGTTTATACATGGAGCAATTTTATGAGCTTAATGAGACTTTGGTAGATATTCCGTGAGATTTTGAGCCTTATTTGGGCTAATTCGTTATATTTAGTCTCATGTGTCTTTCATATGTGTGACTCTTCCATGTTGCATCTATAGAACTTGCTTTCACTCTTGCTCAAAACCACATTCGCATGTGCATGGTTGATCAGATGATACAGGCATATCTTTCTTTGACCATTTTAGCCACATAGCCAAATAGCCTACCCTTGTGTTACATGTTTTTTCCCCTTTGCTAGCCCCTTTGAGCTCATCTCTATCTTTGTTATGATCCGTTCATATTAGCCCTTGGCCACACACATATTCCTACCTTTAAGCCAAGTCTATCGAGCATCACTTTATCTATGTAATGGGCAATTTTAGGGATATTTGAGTTTAAGGTGGCTTAGGTATCTTGGTTTGTTGAGGGGTTGATGATATTGATCATTTGTTTTGGTTCTCTCTTATTTCAATCGTGTATGTATATATATATATATATATATATATATATATATATATATATATATATATATATATATATATATATATATATATATCTTCAATCATGAGTTGATAGTGAGAAATCCTATACCTTTCAATAATTGCAATTTTAGTTTCATTGCACACAAAAAATTATGTTAAAGAAAAAGGGAAAAAAGAAGGAAGATGAAGTCATCTTGCGAGGAAAAAAAGCAAAGAAAAGAAAAAGAAGGGAAAAAAAGCCAAAAAAAGCCAAAAAAAAACCTAAGTGATTGGCATTGGATGTGCAAATAGCTTGAGATTCTTTCTTTGTCAACTCATTTCCTATTTCATTCGTTGGGATTTGTTCATTATGTTATTGGGTTTGGAGTGATGGTAAACTTATTGGTTAATTGGTTGTTTGTTGGTTGCTCCCTAGTCACTTGGCTAAGTAGCTTCACATTGTCCCAAATGCATTCATCCACTCCTTTCCCTTAACCCTTCTAGCCCACGTTGCAACCCTATCAAATTCCTCTTGATTGTCTTGTGCACTTTTCATTTTACTGGTGGAGAATTTGAGAGTCTTGTCAAGCATATGGTAGATTGCATTATTGAAATAGGTCTTGAGTGAACTTATGCTATATTTGAAACGCATGAGCAGGAGTGTTTCATATTTCCCAAAAGTAAGGCTCTACCAGTCCATTTGGCTCTCCTCAATTCCGTGTGCTTGCATGACATGCTTTATGGTTCTTTTGGGGTGATCCAATTTGATGTCGAGCTTGCGGTCATGTACTTTTTTGAAAACATTCACCTTCTTCTAATTCTAAAATGTTTTGCACACAATTTGGGGGCTACCGTTGATTCTTATTCTTTCTTGTGAAATGCTATGACTTGCCTACTTTAAGGAAGTTGTCAAGTTTTGAGTGCTAGTTTTTTCCCCTCGTCGGTTTTATCTAGTGTTTGCTTGAGGACAAGCAACGGTTTATGCATGGGAGAGTTTGATAAGTACAAATACAGCATATCATTTCAGGGTTATTTTGATGCATTTTTAGGGGATTCATAATGTTTATGCTTAGATTTTTCCCTAAAACTCCCATTTTACGCTTGGGTATAGTGCTTTGAAAACTTTTGCAGGTTTTGAGTCCTTTTTTATCAAGAATTAACCCTTAAAAGTCATCCTTATCACCCACCATAGATGCCCCCAATCACTGTGCCCATGAAAGAAAGGGAAGAACAGAAGAACATCGAGGCAGTGGACACCACGGTCTGCCCGTGGTGAATGCCACGGTCCATGGTGTCTTCATTTCCTGCGAGACTGTTTATTTTCTCATGGCTTTTTAACTTCCAAATAGTTTTTAATTTCATTTATACGCGTGGCTGTTCGGCTTCTAGTGGCTTTGCTATAAAAGGGGCTCTCAGCCTCATTTCAACACACATTATCCCAATCCATCATTCCTTCCACCATATAGTTAGATTTAGATTTTGGTTTTAGAGTGAAGGAGAGCAAGTAGAAGAAGAAAATTCGCGAGAAAACGAGATCGGATTCTGCAATCGAAAGATTCCCGCATGCATTTTAGTTAAGCAAACTCTTCTCTCTTCTCTTCTCTATTAATTTTAATTTAATCATGTGTGAGTACCTTAATATTTCTCTTAGGATTTAGTAGTTTATGGAAGTGTTGTTGGATTATGTTTTAATCTAAAGAATTATGCTTATTTTCATGATTGATTTGATTCCGTTCTATCAAGTGATTATCATGTTGTTAGTAGATTTTTGGCTAAAGTTTGCTTGCACGCTTGAAATAATCGGGTGAAAACTGAAAGGTGACATTTGATTGTTGGACTACTTGATAAAACCAAACGTAGATTCGTCTCGAAAGAGAGATTTGTATGTTAGGATGACTGGAAAGTAATCGAAGATGTTTAACTTGGATTAAGGCAAATTAGTTTGAAATAATGGCTTTTTCTTAGTTTTGGCAAATTTGGTCGATTTCGAAAGAGCAAACTAAATTTTTGGAGAGATTGCGATTCCTTGAAATTAACCGATTAGAGAAAAGCACATGTTCATCATTTTGATCCAATCAACTTTTATAACTACATGAATTCCTAGATGTTTTCTCCTTAATTGATTTAAAATTAGTGAATTAGAAGCTGTAAAATTTAAACCCCTTGAATTAGTTATAATTGTTTCCTTATCTAAGTATTTTTATCAATCTAAAGTTTGGATTCGCTTAGCATATCTTGAGGGAATATGGCCCAATAGATCAACCTAGTCTCTGTAGAATCGACCTTGACTTGCTACAACGCCACCGTGTGCTTCCGACCGTATCAATTTTTGGCACCGTCGCCAAAGACTAGCATCGAATATTGGGTTTTTCTCAATAGGTTTAACTAAACATTTTATTTTCCTTTGAAGAAAAAAAACCAAAAAACACGATTCAGAAAAATAAAAAAATTGAAAGAAAAAATTACAACGATGGCAATTTTCCATTTTCCCTAATTCGAGCATGAATTGTTTTGGGGATATTTTAAGCGATTAAATGTTTTTCTTGCCCAAGGTGGTTATTGTGTGAGTAAACGGGAAATATTTGACCTCGTTGATGAGAGTGTGAATATTGAAATCCGTACACTTTTACAGTATTGGGATTTTCATGGTAAAAATGTTGATGAGGCATGGTATTTGCTTGAGTGGATTGCTTGGGATTCATTTGAGCTTGAGAGGGCTAGTTGTGTTTTTGGTTGTTCTTTTCCTAATCCTTATGCATTTTATGGTAGATCGTATTAAGCTCCTTTTTGGTGTGATTTGTGCGGTTCTTCTGACTATATTATTGTTGCATGTCCTTTCTATGCTTGCTATGCCCAACTTGATTCATCCTTTCCTTTAGCTCAGTGCACGGGGCTCGAGGTGGGTGAGCCTTTTGGGTTGATTGCTAAGTTTGATGTGGGTGATTCATATTGTGCGTCGGAAGATACTCTTGATGTGGTGCATAATCTAGTTAACACTCCTTTAGAGGGGTGTCGTTATGAGTGTGTGCATGAGGAGTCTTCTAGCCTTTGTTTTAATTATTCTTTTCCTAATCCCCTTGATCATATCCATGTTTCCCGTATGTGTTCGCAACCCCCTATTTCCCCTGAGTATTCTTTTAATGCGCCCATTGATAATCCTATGATTTGTGATCCTAATGTTGATTTGGGCTATAAGGTTGAAATGTTTAATATGCTTGGCAAAAATGTTGATAATTTTCTTTCTCTAGGATACTTTTGTTGGTATGATGCCTCCCTTAACCCGTATTGGATATTCCCAGTGGACAAGCCTAGAAAAATCATGTGGAACACTTTCTTTGCTTTCTCTTTCAATTTTTCTATGGCTTTTACTTTGTTGAAGAGAGCACTAACTTTCTTTGCTGTGATTATTTTCATACTCTCCTATTGCTATGCTTGGAAACTCACAAGCTTGTGCGTGCCTTGACGTTGTTCGATTTAAATGGCTGAGTCTTAACAACGTAATGGACTAGCTGATGCCCCATGTGCCCCGGTTATTACGAGGCCACATGGCTTAGGTACACTTGCATCTAACCTGGTGAGATTGTTTTCTTTTGTTCCCCTTCTCTAAGTTTTCTTTCCTTTGAATAATAATGCTTTATCTAAGCATGGGGGAAGGTAGTTTCTATGTTTTTCATTTTGTTTTTTTAGCTTCATGCACGCTAAAGCATATAGTTTTAGGCTTCTTTTTGTTTGCATCAGTGTTTTCCATCTAGTTGCAATTTAGGTGTCTTTGGTAAGTTGGTTTGTTAAGAAATTGATGATATTGATCATTTGTTTGGGTTCCTTCGTGTTTGGGTTGTGTGTGTGTGTGTGTGTGTGTGTGTGTGTGTGTGTGTGTGTGTGTGTGTGTGTGTGTGTGTGTATATGTATATATATATATTCAGTGATTGGTGTTGGATATGTAAATAGATTAAGATTCTTTCGTTGTCAACTCATTTCCTATTTCATTCGTTGGGATATGCTCATCATGTTGTTGGGTTTGGAGTGACAGTGAACTTATTGGTTAATTGGTGGTTTATTGGTTACTCCCTAGTTACTTGGCTAGGTAGCTCCACATTGTCCCAAATGTATTTGTCTACTCCTTTCCCTTGACCCCTCTAGCCCACGTCACAGCCCTATCAAAGTCTTCTTGATTGTCTTGTGCATAATGCATTTTAGTGGTAGAGAATTTGAGAGCCTTGTCAAGCATATGGAAGATTGCATCATTGAAATGGATCTTGACTGAACCTATGCTATATTTGAAACATATGAGTGGGAGTGTTTCACATTTCCCAAAAGTGAGGTTCTACTAGTCCATTTGGCTCTGCTCAATTCCATATGCTTGCATGACATGCTTTATAGTTCTTTGGGGGTGATCAAGTTTGATGTCGAGCTTGCAGTTATGTACTTTTTTGAAAACATTCACCCTCTTCTAATTCTGAAATGTTTTGCTTATAATTTAGGGGTTAACGTTGATTCCTCCTGTTGCTTGTGATATGCTATGACTTGCCTACTTTAAGGATGCTATCAAGTTTTGAGTCCTAGTTTTTTTTCCCCTCATCGATTTTATCTAGTGTTTGCTTGAGGACAAGCAATGGTTTAAGCATGGGGACGTTTGATAAGTACCCATAGAGCATATCATTTTAGGGTCATTTTGATGCGTTTTTAGGGAATTCATAACTTTTATGCTTAGATTTTACCCCAAAAATCCCATTTTATGCTTGGGTATAGTACTTTGATGACTTTTGCAGGTTTTGAGTCCTTTTCGATCAAGAATTCACCCTTAAAAGTCATCCTTATGACTCACCATGGGTGCCCCAGTCACTGCGCCTGTGGAAGAAAGAGAAGAACAGAAGAACACCAAGGCAGTGGACACCACGGTCTGCTCGTGGTGGATACCACGGTCTATGATGCCTTCACTTCCTGCAAGGCTGTTTATTTTCTCGCGGTTTCTCAACTTCCAAGCAGTTTTCAATGTCATTTACACGCGTGGCTGTTTGGCTTCCAGCAGCTTTGCTATAAAAAGGGCTCTCACCCTCATTTCAACACACATCATCCTAATCCATCATTCTTTCCACCATCTGGTTAGATTTAGATTTCATTTTAGAGTGAGGGAGAGCAAGTAGAAGAAGAAGATTCGCGAGGAAGCGGGATCGGGTTCTGCAATCGAAAGATTCAAGCACGCATTTCTGCTGAGTAAACTCTTCTCTTTTCTCTTTAGATTTATCATTTTAGAGTAGTTAGATGTTTAATTCAATCATGTGTGAGTAGTTTAATATTTTTCTAGGGATTTAGTAGTTTATGAAAGTGTTGTTGGACCACGTTTTAATCTAAACAATTGTGCTTATTTTCATGATTGATTTGATTTCATTCTATCAAGTGATTATCATGTTGTCAGTAGATTTTTGGCCAAAGTTTGCTTATACGCTTGAAACAATCGGGTGAAAAACTGAAAGATAACATTTGATTATTGGACTGCTTGATAAAACCTTACATTGAGTCGTCTCGAAAGAGAGATTTGCATGTTAGGAGGACTACAAAGTAATCAAAGATGTTTAACTTGGATTGAGGCAAATCAGTTCGAAAGAATAGCTTTTTCTTAGTTTAGGCGAATTTGGTCGATTTTGAAAGAGCATACTAAATTTTTGGAGAGATTGCAATTCCTCGAAATTAACCAATTAGAGAAAAGCACATGTTCATCATTTTGATCCTATCAACTTTCATAACTACATGAATTCTTAGGTGTTTTCTCCTTAATAGATTTAAAATTAGTGAATTAGAAGTTGTTAAATTGAAACTCTTTGAAGTAGTTATAGTTGTTTCCTTATCTTCGTATTTTTATCAATCTAAAGTTTGGATTCGATTAGCATATCTTGAGGCAATATAGTCCAATAGATCAACTTAGTCTCTGTGAAATTGACCTTGATTTGCTACAATGCCACCATGCGCTTGCGGTCGTATCAAGTTTTTGGCACCGTTGCCGGAGACTAGGCCGAATATTGGGTTTTTCTCAATAGGTTTGACTAAGCATTTTGTTTTCCTTTGAAGAAAAAAAACCACAAAAAAAATGATTTAGAAAAATTAAAAATTTAAAAGAAAAAATTACAACGACAGCAATTTTTCATTTTTCCCAATTCGAGCATGAATTGTTTTGGAGGTATTTTAAGTGATTAAATATTTTTCTTACTCAATGTGGTTATTGTGTGGGTAAATGAGAAATATTGGACATCGTTGATGAGGGTATGAATAGTAAAACCCGTACTCTTTCAAAGTATTGGGATTCTCATGGTAAAAATGTTGATGAGACATAGTATTTGCTTGAGTGGATTGCTTGGAATTCATTTGAGTTTGAGAAAGCTAGTTGTGCTTTTGGTTATTCTTTTCCTAATCCTTGCGCATTTTATGCTACCTCATATTATGCTCCTTTTTGGTATGACTTTTGTGGTTCTTCTGACCATATTATTGTTTCATGTCCTTTCCATGCTTGCTATACTCAACCTGATTCATCCTTTCCTTTAGCTCAGTGCACGGGGCTCAAGGTGGGTGAGCTTTTTGGGTTGATTGCTAAGTTTGATGTCGGTGATTCATATTGTGCATCGGAAGATACTCTTGATGTGGTGCATAATCTAGTTAACACTCCTTTAGAGGGGTGTCGTTATGAGTGTGTGCATGAGGAGTCTTCTAGCCTTTGTTTTAATTATGCTTTCTCCAATCCCCTTGATCATAACCATGTTTCCCTTACGTGTTCGCAACCCCCTATTTCCCCGAGTATTCTTTAGATACGCCCGTTGATAATCATAAGATTTGTGCTCCTAATGTTAATTTAGGCCATGAGGTTAAAATGTTTAATATGCTTGGTAGAAATGTTGATAATTTTCTTTCCCTAGGATACTTTTGTGGGTATAATGCCTCCCTTGACCCATATTGTATATTCCTAGTGGACAAGCCTAGAAAAATCATGTAAAACACTTTCTTTGCTTTTTCTTTTGATTTTTCTATGGCTTTAGCTTTGTTGAAGAGAGTACTAACTTTCTTTGCTGCGATTGTTTTCACGCTCTCTTATTGCCATGCCTGGAAACTCTATGCTGAGGAGTTCGACAAGCTTCTACGTGCCTTGACGATGTCCGATTTAAAGGGTTGAGTCTTGACAACGTAACGGACTAGCTGATGCTCCATGTGCCCCGATTATTACGAGTCGCGTAGCTTAAGTGCACTCTGCATCTAATCTGGTGAGATTGTTTTCTTTTGTTCCCCTTCTCTAAGTTTTCTTTCCTTTGAATAATAATACTTTATGTAAGCATGGGGGAAGAGTAGTTTCTATGTTTTCCATTTTGGTTTTTTAGCTTCATACATGCTAGAGCATATAGTTTTAGGTTTATTTTTGTTTGCATTAGTGTTTCCCAATTAGTTGCATTTTAGGTTTACATATAGGATTACATGTAGACATGGTGTGATTGGTTTGAGATAACCTCCAGTGATGCTTTTGTTTAGGCAAAAATAGCTTTCATGAGCTTGAGTATCTTTTGATGTGTAATCCCTTTTAGTTCTAAACTTTTTGAAGGTTTTATCAATATTTCTTGTTTTGACCCTTGTCTTCATTTAAGAACTATTTTACCCCCTAGTGCCACTAGCACTAATGTTTGTACATGGAGTCATTTTATAAGCTTAATGCGACTTTAGTAGATATCCCTTGAAATTTTGAGCCTTATTTGGACTAATTCATTATACTTGGTCTCATGTGTCTTTTATGTGTGTGACTCTTCCATGTTGCATCTCTAGAACTTGCCTTCACTATTGTTCAAAACCACATTCGCATGTGCATGGTTAATGAGATGATAGAGGCATATCTTTCTTTGACCATTTTAGCCACATAGCCAAATAGCCTACCTTTGTGTTACATATTTTTTCCCCTTCGCTAGCCCTCCTTTCAGCTTATATCCGTCTTTGTTGTGATCCATTCCTATCAACCCTTGGCCAAGCACATATTCCTAGCATTAAGCCAAGTCTATGGAGCATCACTTTATCTACGTAATGGGCAGTTTTGGGGATATTTGAGTTTAAGGTGGCTTTGGTATGTTGGTTTGTTGAGGGATTGATGATATTATTCATTTGTTTTGGTTCCCTTTCGTTTGGGCTATATATATATATATATATATATATATATATATATATATATATATATATATATATATATATATATATATATATATATATATTCAGTTGTGAGTTGATAGTGAGTGATCCTATACCTTTCAATAACTGCAATTTTTGTTTCATTGCACACAAAAAATGTTGTTGAAGGAAAACAAAAAAGGAAAATGAAGTCATCTTGCGGGGAAAAAAAGCAAAGAAAAGAAAAAAAAATGAAAAAGAAAGTGAAAAAAATCCAGAAAAAAAAAAACTAAGTGATTGGCATAGGATATGTAAATAGCTTGAGATTCTTTCTTTCTCAACTTAGTTCCTATTTCATTTGTTGGGATATGTTCATTATGTTGTTGGGTTTGTAGTAGTGGTGAACTTATTGGTTAATTGATGGTTTGTTGGTTGCTCCCTAGTCACTTTGGCTAAGTTGCTCCACATTATCCCAAATGCATTTGTCCACTCCCTTCCCTTAACCCTTCTAGCCCACCTTATAACCCTATTAAAGTCCTCTTGATTGTCTTGTGCACATTGCATTTTAGTGGTGGAGAATTTGAGAGTCTTGTCAAGTATATGGTAGATTGTATCATTGAAGTGGGTCTTGAGGGAACTTATGCTACGTTTGAAACACATAAGCGGGAGTGTTTCACATTTCCCAAAAGTGAGTTTCTACCAGTCCATTTGACTCTACTCAATTTCATGTGCTTGCATGACATGCTTTATGGTTCTTTAAGGGTGATCAAGTTTGATGTCGAACTTGCAGTCATGTACATTTTTGAAAACATTCACCTTCTTCTAATTTTAAAATGTTTTGCGCACTATTTAGGGGCTGTAGTTAATTTTATTTTTGCTTGTGATATGCTATGACTTGCCTACTTTGAGGAGGTTATCAAGTTCTGAGTCCTAGATGTTTTTCCCCTCGTCGGTTTTATCTAGTGTTTGCTTGAGGACAAGAAACGATTTAAGCATGGGGGAGTTTGATAAGTACCTATAGAGCATATCATTTTATGGTCATTTTGATGCGTTTTTAGGGGATTCATAACTTTTTTGCTCAGATTTTATCCCAAAAATCCCATTTTACACTTGGGTATAGTGCTTTGTTGACTTTTGCAGGTTTTAAGACCTTTTTGATTAAGAATTCACCCTTAAAAGTCATCCTTATGACTCACCATGGATGCCCCCAGTCACCGTGCCCGTGAAAGAAAGAGAAGAACAGAAGAACACTGAGGCAATGGATGCCACAGTCTGTCCAAGGTGGATGCCACGTTCCGTGATGTCTTCATTTCCTGCGAGGCTATTTATTTTCTCGCGGCTTTTCAGCTTCTAAGCAGTTTTTAATATCTTTTATATGCGTGGCTGTTCGACTTCCAGTAACTTTGCTATAAAAGGGGCTCTCACCCTCATTTCAACACACATCATCCCAATCCATCATTCTTTCCACCATCTAGTTAGATTTAGATTTCATTTTAGAGTGAAGGAGAGCAAGTAGAAGAAGAAGATTTGCAAGGAAGCGGGATTGGGTTCTGCAATCGAAAGATTCAAGCACGCATTTTGGGTTAGTAAACTCTTCTCTCTTCTCTTCTCTCTTCCCCTTAGATTTATTATTTTAGAGTAGTTAGATATTTAATTTAATCATGTGTAAGTAGTTTAATTTTTGTCTTGGGATTCAGTAGTTTATGAAATTATTGTTGGATCATATTTTAATCTAAAGAACTGTGCTTATTTTCATAATTGATTTAATTTCGTTATATCAAGTGATTATCATGTTGTGAGTAGATTTTTGACCAAAGTTTGCTTGCACGCTTGAAACAATTGGGTGAAAAATTGAAAGGTGACATTTGATTGTTGGACTGCTTGATAAAACCTGACGTTGAGTCATCTCGAAAGAGAGATTTGTATGTTAGGAGGACTAGAAAGTAATCGAAGATGTTTAACTTGGATTAAGACAAATTAGTTCGAAAGAATGACGTTTGCTCAGTTTAGGCAAATTTGGTCGATTTCGAAAGAATAGACTAAATTTTTGGCGAGATTGCAATTCCTCGAAATTAACCAATTAGAGAAAAGCACATGTTCATCATTTTGATCCAATCAACTTTCATAACTACATGAATTCCTTGGCGTTTTCTCCTTAATTGATTTAAAATTAGTGAATTAGAAGTTGTTAAATTGAAACCCCTTGAATTAGTTATAATTGCTTCCTTATCTTCGTATTTTTATTAATCTAAAGTTTTGATTCGCTCAGCATATCTTGAGGGAATATAGCTCAATAGATCAGCCCACTATGCACTTGCGTCCACATCAATAACCCGGGATCCCTACTCATAGCGCCTCCCACAAAATCCTTAAAATCTAACAAAATGTGTCAACCTCAAACCTCACTAAGTAACTAATTTCAATCTCGATTCGATACCACAATCGGCCAAACTGACTAGCCAAGCAACCCAACTCTTACTAAGTTGGCATGCAAACCCATTATAAGTTAGAATATACCCAACAATTGCATAACCTAATCTACAATTCTCATTACCAAGCATTCAGATTGAACCCAAACTGAATCATGCAATCTTGACAGTCGAATGCTACTCAACAATTCAGTACAATAAGGATTTAAAACGTGCAAATTACTAGTGATTTTAGGAAATTGAGAACACCCACCTCACTCCAGGCTTAGGACCCACTTAGGTTTTTGGTTTGGGTTGGCTGGTATGGTTTGGTTCGCTCCGCTTATTGCTCTGGACGTCTTGCTGTTGCTCCACCTGCTAACCGGCACCATCAACTAGCCGCCGAGCCACCGAAATAGCCGCTGGGATGATGGTTAACCCTTGTGATTCTAGCCCCTCAACCCTCATGGCTCTTCTCCTTCACGCTTCCTGTGCCCAGTCGGTGGAGGCACCTCGGGCAGATGACCGACGCTGGGCCTCCCCGCTGACTCTCCTCTTGCTCTTCTCGCTTAATCTCTCTCTCCCTCATCTGCCGGGCTCGGCGGTCGCAAGGCTTGGAAGCAAATGACACCCCTTTTGCTTGTTCTTTCGAAGAAAGGGACTTCATCCCCTTTTGTCACATTTTAATTAATTTAATTTAATTTTTTTGTTGTTGTTTTTTTCTACCCATTAAACTAAAATGAGTTTGGGTCCAAATAGTCTAATCCCAATTGATCTCGACCACAAATATCTAATCCAACTTACCAATCTCATGTAATTATACATTGGCTTAATTTTTAACGAATCAACTAATTTCACGTAATCGTATAGTAAATCCAGAAAATTTATAAAATATCTTAATCCAACATAGCTAATTCAATAAAACAAAGTTAATGAAAATATTAATCTAAATAACAAGCCCAAAATTTAAAATCCTCAGTTATTACAAAATGGGTAAGCTATAGCTGATTTCCTAGCAGCACATCCATATCCAAATAATGATGAACTGCCAGATGATCTGCCAAATGATGAAGTTATGCTTATTGAAACACTAAGTTATATCTTGATGGGGCAGTAATAAGTCGGGGAGCCGGAGTAGAGATTGTGTTCATCACACAATCAGAAGGACTTATCCCTTATTCATTCTCTCTCTTTGGGACATGTCAAATAATATGGCTAAATATGAGGCACTCATCATTGACCTTGAATTAGCCCTGGAAATGTGTATTGACCAGCTCAAAGTATTCGATGATTCTCAGTTAATTATCCAATAAATACATGGTCAGTATGAAGTAAGAAATGCCAAATTAGTGCCTCTCTATTGAAGGATATGAAGCCCTATGAACCAATTCCTTCGATTAGAAGTCAACCATGTCCCAAGATCCGAAAATGATAAAGCAGATGCTTTGGTAAAGTTGGTTGCTTCATTGATACTCCCCAATGAAAGACAAATTCAAATAATAATCAAGGAACATCATTTGTTGGCCTCAGCTTTAGACCGCTTTGATGAAATAGAAGACATAAATGCGGTCTCGATTCTTACAATCAAAGAGAAGAAATAGATTGGAGACAACCTTTTGTTAAGTACATCTAGTATGACATCGTACCCACTGGCAAAGAAGAGGGTAGATCTAAAACATGAAGCACTAAGATTTATGCTTAAAAATAACACCTTATATCGAAAAGATTTCGATCAGGTGCTACTCAAGAAAGGAGGCTATTTATATTCCAAATGAAGTTCATGCTAGATATGTGGTGCTCACCAGGCAGGTCTAAAACTTGCCGATCAAATCAAAAGGTTAGGCTGTTATAAGTCAACCATGGTTCAAGATGCGATAAAATTTGCTGAAGCATGCCAAGCTTGTCAAACGCATGGTGATGTTATTCATTAGCCACACAACTACTCTACCTAAGCATATTCTCTTCGCCCTTCCATATGTGGGGCCTCGATGTTATGGGAACTTTCAAGCCATCATCCTCCGATAACCATGTATTCATTTTAGCAGCCATATATTACTTTTCAAAGTGGGCTGAAGCCATTTTGTTCAAAGAAATAGGGGTAAAACAAGTCGCTGACTTCATCAGGATCTACCTCATTTATAGATATGAAGTCCATACAAAATCATTTCAAATGATGCCCGCTACTTTAAAAACCAAGTGACAATAAGGCTTGCAGAGAAGTGCAAGTTCAGATACGGTTTCACGTTAAGCTACAATCCATTGTCAAATAGTCAAGATAAAGCATTTAACAAAGTGTTTTGCAAGATTCTAAAGCAAATGATGTCAAGATCAAGGAGTGATTGGCACGAATGATTACCAGAACCTTTATGGGCTTATTGAACCACAATTCAAACAGCAACTAGTTGTGCACCCTATAACTTGGCTTTTGATTCAGAAGTCGTGCTACCCCTTGAAGTGCAATTGTCTTCCCCTACAAGTGGCCATGCAATCCATTGATATAGATGAAAATACTCAAGTCAGATTGGCTAAACTGGAAGCATTAGATGAGCATCGATTAATGACTTAGCAAAGGCTTGAAATTTACCAAGCTTACATAGCTGGTGCATTCAACAAGCGAAATTTTGTTCCTTTGGTGTTGGTGATTTAGGGGGTGTTTGGTTGCAGGAGCTTTTTGGAGAAAAAAGAGCTTTTTGGTGGATTTTAGCTGTTTTGAGTAGTCAAAATAGCTAAATTGGTGTTTGATTGAAGAGCTATTTGGACCCAAAAAGCTCTTTCTCAAAAGGCTATTTCCATTAGCCTTTTGGGAATAGCTATTTGTGAAAATGACATAACTACCCAAAAGTTTGAAAAAATTACACCACATGTCATTAGCCTTTTGTAGTGATATTTGATGTTGTGTATTATTTAAATTTAATATATCCAAGATTAAATCATTCGAATATACAAATTTCAATTCATAATAAAATAAAAGATGTAGCAAATAACAAAATAATATTTTAAGACATAAGTATCATGTAGATAGATATAAACAAGTTGAAAAGGAAACAAAGAGTAATAAGAATACAAATTATATACGACTAGTAACAAATTAAAGTTTTATCAATAAAGTTAATTTGAACATATGACATCAATTTAATTTTTCTTGGAAAGAAAATAAGATAACTAGTAAATGAAAAAATTATTTTTAATTAAAAAGTAATTTACAAATAAGGGCACAAATAAAATTTTATTGAATATCTTTTAAACAGCTAATTTTATCAAACACTTCTTTTATAAACAGCTAATACAAACAGCTAATTCAAACAGCTAACAGCTAACAGCTAATACAAATAGCTAACAGTTAACAGCTGTTTACCAAAAAGGGTCTTGGTCTTAATAATAATGACGCCTATTGTCATCAATCGAAAGGTACAATGAAAATCTAAGTCCAAATGGGAGGGCCCTTATGTAGTTACTAACGTCTTCCCTAAGCATATGAGCTCTCAAATCATGATAGACGAATTGCATATGCTTGTGTCAATGACAAATTTGTACAGAAATTTTTTACTTGAAGTTTCTGGATAGTTGAGTTGTATTGAACCATGGAAGCTTTGATCTCTCAGAAAGGGGGTACGTAAGCAATCTAGCTTCATGCTAGACCCAACCACAAAAATAAATAAACTCCATGTTCATGACAAAAGAAATCCTTCACTAAAAAAAGGAGAAAAAATTACGCTGCCCAAAAAAGGAGAAAAGAGGGATCTATGTTCTTTACTGCTAGGGGGGTGAAGGTGAGAATGGGGACGTCAAAATATGATTTTTGGTGACAACATAGTGGAGCTCTTTTTTTCAAAAAAAAAAAAAAAAAAATCCAGCATTGCCTCCATTTCTACAAAAGAAGCTCATCCTACTCTGGATCTTTCTCCTTGACTACATGAGGAGCAAAAGTACAAGCTTTAACTAAAGTTGGCTATCTTAATGAAAGCATAACCCCAAATGCCCTGCTAAAAGTTAGCATATGATGTGGAGTAAGATATGGATCCTTTCTGAAAGGTGACTTGTTGAACTCTTTAACGTTGTAACACCTTTTTAATGCAATTATCTCCCACCTTACATTAAATTGGCATCACAAATATTTAGACACAAAAAAAGCAATTGAAAAAAAAGGTTGTTCAATGTGCAATCGAACCTTGCACTTTTCAAAAAAGTTGACATGTATAATATTTGGAGGACAACTGTTGAGCTTGAAATTTTGATAAATTTAAGATTGTGAAAATTAGTACATATAAATTCACTACAAGTCTATCACCCAAAAAAAAAAAAAAAAAAACAGAGCTAAAATTTCAAAGTTTTACAATACCTTGAAAAGTAAAAGAAAAAGGAAACTTTGTAATGTGTTTTCTTATACAACAAAGAAATTACTCAAATTGTTAGAAAACGCAAAGTGCTATGTTTTAGGTGGCATTTACCATAACCCGTTCACCCCTGATTGTTGTCTTTATCAGCATCTCATGTAGTCCAATGATTTTTTTAATAGAAAAAATATATAATTAAAAAAATCAAAATTAAGTAACTTGGCCATGAATATTTGAAACAGCCCATGAAATTAGCTTGTTTGTTGCCCACAAGCGAGATTAAACTGAGTCAATCGTTCACTAAGTCACTCTAGTGGATTTCATTTTCATCCTTTAGCTTCATTGGCAAGTTTATAAGCTCTCCCTCTATCACCACATTCCCCAAGTTTTGGCTTTATCATGGTGAATAACTGTGACTGCCCTATTAGCAGTATAAAATGGAGGGTGGGGGCCGTGTGAAATAGAAGAACAAAAAAAGTTAGAGAGATTGAGGACGAGAAGAAAGAAATACAGTACGAAGTAAAATAAACAAAGGCCAGCATTCCAGACTGTGAAGAAGGAGCAGAAGGTAGAGGCTGAAGAAATAAAAAAATAGAGTGAGACGATGTCAGCAAAAGAAGAATAATGAGTGAAGTAAGAACAAAGCTCATCGTCTTCTACAACTTCCGGTTGAAAGCTCAGAGATAATTAAATGATCCAGTCAAGTTGGTTCTGCTAATGTTTTGTTTCGTCCTAGCTATGGCTAACTCCAATAAGGGTCGAGGCGATGTTCAATCAGACAGTCAAGAACATAGCACCGAGATAACAAGTCGAGTACCAAGTCCAAAGTCAAGTCAAGTCAGCGCTCCTTAACCAAGATTGAATCCTTCGAGGCTCACAGTAAATTGGATTCTTTGGAATCTCGAGTCTTTGAAGGCTCCCAAACACATGAATCCTTTAGGATTCGCCAGGCAAATCGAATCCTCCTGGATCCTAAGTCTTTAGGGACTCTAAAGAAGCTAAATTCTTCAAGATTCAAATTTTGAATCTTTCCGGATGCTGGGTTCGCAAGGACTCAGAGAATTGGATTATGAGGATCTTGAGTTGACAAGGACTCAAATTTTGGATTCTAGAGGATCCCAATTCATGAAGACGCATAATAAATATGGAGTTTGAGAGGAGTCGAGACTCGATCTAGCCATGAGAAACTACCATAGTTTTAAGTTTTTGGTTCTGTTTTAACAAACTGTCAAAGCCAGTCAAGCCTCACAAATTAAAATTTGTGTGGCATGAATCAATTCCATGAAATATGATTGGTTTGAAATTCTCACCATTAATCTAATGAATAATCGATCAATATTCCTCCATTATTGTCCATTAACAAGTTGTTGTGGATTAACACAAACAAAGGGTCTTGATTAGTTCGTGCAACTTAAATAGAAATAAACGTACTTAAACAATGCAGCAAAAGGGAGGCATGGTAAGATAAAAAAATGACGATGAAGGAAACAAATAAAAAAGGTCTGAAGAGGGGGTTATCAAGATTATAAAAGTGATGAACTAGAAAAAGAGAATTAAGATGGTCCTGGCTTTTCATTCCAAGGAAGCAGGCCATGGAAAAAGATAATGAACACAAAACTTCATTAGGTCAAATGATGGTTAACACAAGTATAAAACAAAGGGGATGGCCTCAAATGGGCTCAAATCAACACTCCACTCTTTACAAAAAGTGAATTTCTCAAGTTGATTACACCTTATCTGCTCAAACGACAAAAAACCAAGTCTTACAAATACATAAACCGACCCCTCAAATTTTCAAGTCCAGAAAATGAACCAAAACCACTTATCTATCTGCCCCCTCTTTTATAAAAGACTAAATTACAACTTTGTGACCCTTAGTTGCATATTACGTAACTAAAAAGTCAAGCTTATTAAAAAAACAAATCTTTCTCACATCATAAATCTACCAAAATGGGCCAAACTCAAGCCAAATGTACAATGAAGCTTACCAAATTCCCCCTCTCCATGATATAGGCCGAAAAAACATATTTCAGATTAAGAACTATGTCGATTTGATCTCGCTAAGAGTACATAGGAAGCCAATGAATAAATTTTGGGCGTAATCGAAAGTGAAAACATAAAATAAATGGACCGACCCCAAAAACGGCTAAGTTGGCAAATAAAAAAGTTGTTGCAAAATGGCTAAAAAATGATTACAACTTAGCCGTTTGAGTCAAAAATCAAATGACAATATTAAATCAAAGTTGCGACTATTAATATACAAATAAATGAAATTTGAAGACAAAATCAAATTAAATTATGGTTGTTAACTTAATCAAAATAAATTACAAGTCAAATCAAATAAAATGAAAGAACTAAGATTGGTTTGATCCTTTATGAGGTAAGTATGCAGCCCACCACAAATAGTGAATGCAACTCAAATTCCAAATCAAATAAAGTTGTATGTTCTCTAACCTGCGTGTGAAAATGTGTATGTATAAAAATGTGTATGTATAGTACCCTTCCTAAAAAATGCATATACGGCCATTATCTGATGCAATTAAGTTTTTGATATGGGTGACTTGACATCAAAACATGATAAATTTCGATCCAAATCATATAAAGTCGTATTAATGCAAAATAAAACAAAGAAAGAAAAGTAATGCAAAATGACTTGGAATCAAAAGGTGGTCTCCTAGCAAGGGGGTGCAACTAAGGAGGTTTATCCTCTTGAATAGGGTCGTACTCGAAATAAACTGATGTACATTTTTTTGTAGCCGAAAAGTTTTATTATGCATATTATTTATTTTTATTAAATTTTTGCACAACGATCGGGTTTGGCTAAAGATCTAGCAAAGTAAATAGGCTTAGTACAGATGGACCCGACTCAAGTCCAACCAATTGTCATCCCCACCCTCCACCAATCTATCCCAAAATCTATGAGTAAACTCCCCTTAATTACTACATGGATATAATCAATATAACAACAAAATGAAACAAACAATCAATTATTATTGGAGGGGGTGAAAATTTGATAAAAATGAATTAATTCTCTTATCATTTGATAAGTTGAGACAGTTTATAACATTTGCACCAATCAAGAGCGTCTTGGTACTCACGATCTCTCTATTCCGGGTGTTACAGACATTCCAGAAATGTGAAACTGAAGTCTTCATTTTTTAGTCTCCTTTATCCTTGGCTAAATTATTCAGGAACATGTAATTGCTGGTAGATTGTGAAGACTCATTCCTAGATGGGAAAAAAACCTATTAATATTCATGTATATATTGGAATTGATTAGGGAAAGGAAAATCCTAGATAAACTCTAGAGAGATAAGTGAATGAGCAAGAGTCTCCTGCCTTTAGCCTCCCTGTAACCCTAGCCACCATGAACAAGCCTCCAGATCCTTCATATCTGCCATAGAGCATGCCACCTTCACGGACCATCATGTGTCCTCCCTATTCCTCTGCCTTTGATACATACTTAGCTTATAATTTTCCATTGACTTATCGTTGTCCTTACCTTCCCCTTTCGTGTTTGCCACTCTTTTCTTACAGACCTAACCATTGCCTGAAATTTTGTAGAGACCTTGTTCAGATCGATGCTGCATACACCTCAACGGGACATATCGGTCTTCCTCAAGGACTTAAACCCATCCCTGCTATTATGAAGATGATGAATCTTGTCCTTTGCTCCTTTGTTGCTACACCTTGTTTAACCACTCTTAGCTCTCTGCCTCTATGCAGATCTAATTATGTTTGCGTTGCTTGTATGCCAATTATCCATGATGAGACCTTTGAAGGTCTTCATCCGCCATCTCATTTACAAACCCATGCCCTGCATTTCGTTTGTGGCTTGAAGGAGTAAACGGGGTACATACAACCCATCTTCTATCTCTAATGCCTTACACCATGGTTACCATCATGATTAGATCTCGTGTTATGATATGTAAGTTCTCATCCTTCCTATCAAAGCTCCAATAATGTATGTATTGTCATATATTCCATGATTTGATACTGCCTTAGGCCAAGTTCTTGCTTGATGATTATGATTGATAATTTAATGGAAAAATTGAGTCTGTTATGTATTTCTTTATGATTTATCCCCCGTGTAATTTTGGATTTAATTACTGGATTTTTACTCTTGTGTCTGTGTTGTGATTACTATTCTTAGTTATCCCCAAGTTGTTATCTATGTTTGTTGCATGTTTCTGCCTTCTATATATGCTAATAAAGGGGCTACTTTAATAATCCCATCTTCATTCCCTATGTCCACACTTCATTTAGTCATTATGTCTTCTTACCTGAACAACCCATCTCCTGGTAATGACTCTCCTACTCACACAATTCATTGGCCAATCTCAATCCTCAACCCTCTGGTTTACTGCCAAATTTCATAGACCCAAATGCACCTTCTCCTCTAGGCCTATAAAGTCAGGCATCCTTTCTAAGCTATGCTGATTCTGTCCGGCATGGCATGGAAGGTAACCATTCTACTACGCACACCCTACTATCTCTACACTTTCCTTGTCTCATTGAACAACCTATACTTGAGTCTGATGAGGCTCTTCCACCTCTGAATCCTCCTCCCTATGTTCCAAGGAGCATGGCCCTCAGTTTACTTGCTAAGCTTTGGGGAGAAATCCTACCTCCTGCCCTTATTATTGCAAAGACGAAGCTTGACTAGAAGCACATTACGCATCAGGTTAAATATATTGAGCTAGGGAATGGGTGGGTGCTTCTTCGATTTTCATCTGTTTCTGATAAAAACTATGTTTGGATAAATCAGCCTTGGTTTATAAAAGGTCTCAACTTTGCCCTTACCCCTTGAATTCCATACTTTAACCCTTAGTTTGTCTCCAGTGGTCGCATCAATCAATGGGTTCATATCCCTTATCTTCCATAGGAGTTTTAGACCCTTGAAGCTCTCACTAGAATACTCTAGGTAGTTGGCGAAAGTAAATCAACATACACTCCTTAGATAGAAAGGGAGAGATTTACTCGTGTATGTGTTAATAATGATGTTACGAAAGCTATTCCTAGCTCTTAAAATCCCTACTCCCACTCATGATTTGAATATCCCTTTGATTTATGAAGGGCTTTATGAAGTATGTGCACTTTGTGGTAGCCCCAGCCATATTATTGATAAGTGCCCTTGTATTCCATCCCTTCCAAAGATTGAAATCATGGTTGAAAATTCCAAGCTTACAATATCTATGATCATAAATCTTCTCATGAGGCATCCTCTAGTGGTGATTACGAGACTAAAGAGAAATGGATTAGAGTTTTCCCCAAGAAAAGAGGGAGACTCTCCTCCACTTCTCCAACTTCTCATGCTAACCATGGTGGTATCCGAATATCTGAATCGGACCCTCGAATGAAACCTTCATAGCCTAGTGCTCAGATTATCCACCCTTCCTCTAAAGACAAAGGGAAGCTTGCTCTTGTTGAGGAGGTCCATAGCCAAGAAGCACCTTTCATAGGTGAACCACTTCTTGAGGACATCCCTGTGGTGAGAGTTAGCTCTAGATCTTTTCCTCTCTTATCCCATGAGATTACCCCCTCCATCCTCCACTGTCTTCAATAGCACTACTCTAGAGGCTACTCAAGCTTTGAGCCCAACTTTTCCCCTTGATAGGGCTATATCTCCTATTCAAGAAGGTGATTCAAGTTCTCAAGGATTTGAGAAAGTTATGGACTATGAAGAGGAAGGGAATGATTTGTACTTGGAACATAAAGATCTTGATCCTGTTATATTAACTGACTCTTCTAAGAAAAGAAAGATTGAGGGGGATGGATGCTCCTCTCATTACTTTAACTAAGTTTGAATGAAGATGGCTAACTTTCTTCTTTTGCGATTCTAGGATGCTGCACATTATCGCTGGATGCCCCTGCTTTTGGATGTTGGTTGTTTTGGTCTAGGGGTATGCTCTTAAGCATTATGCTAGGTGTTGTTATTAGTAAGTTGAATTGGTATTGTGATTTAGTTTTATGTCTTTAATAAAATTTTTATTTAGTTATCTTGCGGTTTGGAATTAGGTTTTACCCAACTTGTTAATTTTGGTTGTGTGCCACCCCTTTTTTAGAAGGAGGCAGCATCTGGGGGTCATGAGCTCTTTAGAGTACCATTTTTCATGATTTCTGCCCTACTTCTCCTTTTCTTTTATGGTTCAATTAGCAATTTGCTTTGGTACATCTCTACAATGCCAGGATCTGCAATCCTAGGCAACTAGAGTTTCAACCTTTAGCCCATCACAAAACCAAGTGAAGGCTGATAACAGCATCATCTATCGTTACTTGAGACTTTGAATTGGCTTTTGCTACCTTCGTTCTTAAGGGTTTGGATCTGTCCAGCTAATGTGTCTTTAATTGTAGCTGCTTACTTTTCCAGTGCTGACCTTGTTACTATAGTCCTTGGTTTTTTACAAATTAATGTTTTTTCTTTTCGTTTGTTGAAATGTCCATTTGAAGTATGTTGCAGAAGCAAAGAGGGACGTATTGCTAGCATCCAATGCTTTTCCAAAGCATTTTAATGGGCCCATATTGATACTTTTAATTTTATTTTAGTGAATGTGTTTGGTCGATCTTCTTATATTCAAATTTCTTTCACCATTCGACAAATGGTGTATGATTTAATCAATACATCTAGACTAATGTTGTCTAATTTGAACACTATAATTATTATGCTTGTACTGGTGAGTGGAACAAAGCAGATTTGCTTTTTTCCCAAGGCCATATTACCGTTATGGATCAAAAGTCACACACTTTGTATCTTATTCTGCAATGGTTGTTATTACTAGATATATGTAATGTTGCTCTTCATACACCGTGCTGGCATGGCGTGACTAGAGAGAGGCATAATGAATGCTACCATTCTCTTACTAGTATTGGGTATTGGAGTTTTTATGGCAATGAATTTATTGCCACTATGAATTCCCAGTACTTTTTTTATCAATTCCAAGTGGCTCTCACATTAGTGATGAGGCCTTGCTTAACAACTACACATGACCATGGTTTATTAATAAAACAAGGTTACCTTATTTATTTTGTTAAATGAAGATAATTATATGGAATGTACAAGGAGCAAAAAGGGCCAACTCTAACTCTAGGTTGGATTTATTAATAGAACTATTAAACTTGATATATTAATTTTGATTGAGACAATGGTTAATGAACAAAATGCTTAAAGAATCATCAAAACACTAGGGTTCCGTAACTATGATTCCATTTTACCTCACAATTATGCGGGAGACATATGGCTTTTGTGTAAAAATCACCAAATTGAACTCAACGTTATTGCCAAGGAAAACCGAGCAATTCATTGCTCTGTTCTTGGAAAAAGTACTAATAAACAATGTATAGTCACCACCTTTTATGGACCGGCCCAATTTCAAGAAAAAATGATTTTTGGAATCATCCTAGAGTCTTAACGAACTTACTAGATTGTCGTGGTGTATATTTGGAGATTTTAATGAAATGTTGCATTCTTCTTAAAAAATCGGGGTAACACAGTTGTGCGGATCTAGGTTACAGAGACTAAATGACTTCCTTAACCTTCGCAAAGGCACCGATGCTCATGTTCATGGAAGGATTTTCAAATGGAAAAAAATTTCTTCATGGTAAACTCATTTATGAAAAACTGGGCATAGTTATCCTTCGGGAAGATTGTCTCTTACTCTTCCCTAATTATCTTATGAACAATGACCCCTTTACTTGTTTTGACCACTCTTATGTCTATCTTAATACAGATCCCGTTCATTCTCCTACAAAGGGCAAAAACTTCAAATATCAACATTCTTAGGCCCAGTATCAAGATACGTATTGCCTAGTTAAAAAAAAAAATTAGAAACTATCTTTGATAGGCATGCTAATGTATTGTATTTCACAAAAATTAAAGAAGGTTAAACTTATCTCAAATCATGGAGTTAATGCACATTTAGGAACTTTAAGCAAAAGCTTGAAAGAAATGCTAACAAATTACTGCAAGTCAAACAAAAACTTCTGGCACAACCAAATAGTGAACGCCTCAGTAATTGGCATTATAGACTAATTAAGCAGCATGAGAAAATGCATCTATTCAACCAAAAATATTGGGGTAGACTGACTCGAAAGGACTGGCTAGTTAATGGAGACGGAAATTCTCGCTATTTTCATCAAGTAATGAAAGATAAAAAATTACATTCTACTATCAATAAGATTAAAGACTCATCAGGAGCCTGGATAGAGGATGCTACAGATATTCAAAAGCTATTTGTTACTGATTTCAGTTTACATTTCAAATCAATGCAAGGTCCACCTGACATTGATATTGTTCTTCCTAATATGGTTTCCTTGGAAGAGAATGAGAACTTAATTAAACCGGTTGAGGATTACGAGGTCAAGGAGACAGTTTTCTAGATGGATAAATTTAAAGCACCCAGATCTGATGGTTTTTGGCGCAGCATTCTTTCAAGACTCTTGGTATGGCATTCAAAAAGATGTTTGCTAGGCTGTTAAGTCCTTTTTTTAGGAAGGAAAGCTTTTAAAACAAATTAATCATACTCTCATAGCTTTAATACCTAAAGTCGATAACCCATTAGCATAGTTTCAACCAATTAGTTTGGGCAATACTCTCTATAAGATCATTACTAAAATTCCGATTAACAAAATGCGGCCACTACTTGGAAAAATTATTGACCCTATTCAAAGTGTCTTTGTTCCACAAAGGTCCATCTATGACAATATTATATTAGCTCATAAGGTCATCAACAAATGTAATACTATGAAAGGGAAGAAGTCTTAAGTTGCACTAAAACTTGATATGGAAAAAAGATTATGATAGAGTGGAATGGAAGTTCTTGCTTAAAAGTCTCAAGAAATTAGGATTCTATCAACGATAGATTGCTTGGATTCAACAATGTGTAGCTACAGTATCCTACTCGGTTATTGTGAATAATAAAGTAGCATGATTTTTTACACCATCTAGAAGATTACAGTAGGGGGACCCTCTGTCACCATATCTTTTTCTTGTCTTCATGGAAGTGTTAACGTGCGCATTTCGGAAAGAATAAATTAAGAAGAAAAGTGGTATTGGCTTCAAAATTGCACCTCCAGCGGATAAATTGCCATGCCTCTTATTCGCAGACGACAGTCTCCTCTTCTGTCGTGCAAATCTCGAATTGTGCCAGCAACTTAGCTCTCTCCTTAATAGACAAAAAGTCCGATCAACTCATTAATTTTCAAAATCTTCTCTTATGTTTTCTAAAAATGAGAGTGCGCATGACCGACAGACAGATAGTGTCCTTCATCTTTATGTAAAGTTTGTCGTAGAAATACAAATTAAACCACTAGTTGATTTATAAATAAGACTTGAATTATAGGAAAGTAGGGATCGATTCCACAAAGGAAGATTGTGATAGCGAGCTAGTTTAAATATACTTAAATTTACTACTCTAACATATTTTACTTTTTTGTTTAAATTGCAAAAAAAAAAAACCAAACTAAATAAGTAAAAATTTGGAAAACTACTTGCTAATACCACTAAATATTTAAGCCTAATCCAGGAAAGAAAAATAGTAAATACCTAACATAAAAATTCTGGAAAAAAAAATCAGAAATAATCACAGAATATTAAACTGAAAATTAAAACAAAAAATAACAAGTAGAAAATTAACATCAAAAATCATAGAAAACAATATCAATTAATATTCTACAGATTCACAAATAATAAACTGCAGAATTATATGTAATTAATTTCAAAAATGTAAAAACAGATAATAACTACAGAAAATTAAAACAGAAAATAAAATCTAGGATTAGACAGATAGTAAACTACACTTAATTAAATATAAAAATAAATACTAAACTTAACCAGATTGTAAAATATATTTTTCTAGACTTAGAAAACCCTAAAAACTGAAAATAAAAATTAACAACATAATTTTCAGATTTACTAAACTGAGAACTTGCATGTATCCAATTCACAAAATAATTCTCAAAAATTAGCAAATAATTTTTAAAAATTCTAAAATTAAATAGAAGCATATTAGGATAATAACTAAACCCTAAAATTGAATAAAATATGGAAAAATACAAAATAAACTATTTTTAGCCTAATGTCTAACAAATGGGTAAATAATGGCAAATAGAATAGAAAATAAATCTGAAAATTTAACCACAATAAAAATCAAAATATAACTGATCTAAATTCCTAAGTCACTCCTAAAAGACTACTCGTTTGGCGGGGTAAATGAAAGTAATATTAAAATCTATAAATTTAAGAATTAAAATTCACAAACTAAAGAAATTAACTAAAAAAGCAATAAATAATTATTAAAGGTACGAAATTTACGAAAAACACTTAGCATAATCTATATCTACCATGCCAATTAATGTTCATCATCAACACACAAATCAATTTATCCATGAGTTAGACTGTAAAAGACACCACCAGTGGATCTTCCCTGTTTTTTCTTATATTATAGTTTATTTAGGTTCAGCCCTAATATAAACCCTACTAGTTTTAATAACCCTAACACCAGCACAAGAATTTAATCAACTAGAGCATTAAGCATTAGAAAAACATCATCCAACGTCTTGTAACCAATTTATCAACAAATCGATATAACAAAGATCCATCATAATTACCTAATTAAAAAAGATAGGTTTAAGCCATCCATGATCAATTAGGGTGATACTTGTGCCTAAAATACTATAACTTTTATATACTAAAGCCTTTTAAACTATCATATGAATTTGTATTAAACTTAATTAGCATGTATTCTAATTAATCTAATACGAATATCGTAAACAATAAATACAAATCATTATAGAATCATGGAATAAAAAATATTTAGATAATAAAGCATAAAACTTGTTTCAAAATAATTAATTTGGCATGGTTTCAAGTAAATTATACTAAGGGCATGTTCTTTTCGTGGGTAAATTGATGTTGGTAAAAGGGTGAAGTTGGTTGAGGTAGGCTAAAGTGGATTGAAGTTGATACTTTTTGTTGAACTGGTTTGAAGTAGGTTGAAATTGGTTAAAGTTGGTTGAAGAGAAGTTGGTTAAAATAGTGAGAATAAAATTTTGAATGAGGTGGGTTGAAGTTGTTTGAAGTGAATTGAAATTGGTTGAAGGGGGTGGAAGTTGCTATTTTTTATTGAAGTAGGTTGAAGTTGGTTGAGGTGAGTTGAAGTGGGTTGAAGTTGGTTGAAGTTAGTAAATTGAAAAGGACCAACAAAAAGAGCAGGCCCTAAGTATATAAAAACTACTCACACATAGTATCAATTAAAATACATAATTTATCTAAATAATTCATGTTTAATAACAAGTAAACTTATAAAATAAAAAAATATTACTTTGATCAATAATGTAACAATGGTGATGATGAAAGCTGTTCATGCTAGAGGTGATGATCAAGGTGATGAAGATGGTCTGTGAGATGATATGTGATGAATGATGGGGGTAGGCGTGATGATTTGGAGGGATGATTGATGATGATGGATAATTATGATGATGGATGATTATGGTCTGATGTGCATTGGAGAATGATGATGACTGTGTCTTACATGATGAATGATGGGGGAGGCGTGTGATTTTTATGGGAGATGAGGTGTGGTTGGAGGATGATGGCATGAAAATAGGCGGATGTTGCTGGTGGGTGGGGTAAAGATAGGGAAGTGTTGGAGAGTGAGTTGTGGAGTTGTGGAGCGAGTGGAGAGTTGTATAACAAGTGGGATGCCGAGTCTTGGGGGTCACTCCGAGATTCTTGACCACTTTCACTATTTCTCTAGCTTCATGGTGGTACATCAATTCTTCAGCCTTCTTTGACATGATATTTTCCCTCTTTTAGCTTAATTTCTCCACTTTTTTCAATGAGTTTGGACTTAAACCTTTATTTCTTAAATAATATAAAAACGACGAATATTAGACAAATTAATAACATAAAATAAATTAATAAAATATAAAAAAATATGCATAAAATGAGACTTATCAAATTCCCCTACACTTAGACTTTGGATGTCCTCGTGTGACGGTATCTTAGATTATCTAATGATCTACCTTTAAACCCTTCTTATTAATTCTAAATGAACATAAAATCTAACTAGATTCAACTTGCTCAAGAAAACAATTTTATAAAAATTTATAATCTAACTCCTTGTAGGTCAAGAAAATAAACATGCAGCTGTCACTTAGAGTTTAAAGTGTCAAGATAAAGAATCCAACTATTTACCCCAGTTACCCTAATATATGTCAACCAAGAGGACTTTTAAAGGGATTTTGGCTTAAGGTGAAAGCGTAGGAATATTTGGATAAGTAATGGCATGGTGGTTTTCCTACCTAGGGAGAGCATCATACGTCACTTTACATGTGAATTCATCCCTTAAATCTCACTTTGACCTAGCTCTTTGCTTCGAATATCTTCTCCCTTTGAGAGTGTGGTTGCACTTCTTCTCGTTGAGCCATGCCTAGCCAAGATAGTAATATAAATTATGTTTGATTGATTTTCCTATCTTGCTTAACACATCGGTACCTCAAAGTTTTGACTTGGAAGTACTTGTAACTTTGAATTAGAAAACACCACTTGATATCACGAATACTCCACTTGATAAAGATTTCATTGCTTGCACTGAGGATGCCTTCTAATTAGTTAACCTAAGGTTTAGGCATGTGGAATTTTGCCTCTGTGGAGTTTATTCAATGAGGTTTCCCAAGAATATAGGAATTAGGCTCAAATTGGGTTTCTAGTGGAACAACGTTAGGTAGGCAATATTTAGCTCATGTGGTGCTTTTTTCCTAATGCCTCTATCCTTTTTAGCATGCAACGAGGGTAAATAAAACTAAACAATCAAGATTGATCACCCTTCTTAAAAAAAATTAGTAAAAGCATTTTCACTATTTTCTCAAAATTCAAAAATCCTCCTAAGTAACAATCAACAGCTTATTGACTTACCCTACTCAAAGACAGATTCAAAACAAATTTTGAAAAATATAAGAGCAAGAAGTAATCTAGAAAAACTCACACTCATGTATTTTTTATAAGAAGGACTCGAAAATGACTTTTTTTAACTTTTTTTCTTTTTTTTTGTATAAATAAAATGGGTATAAATAAAATGCAAGACAACCTAAATTAAATGTAGGTTGCACCCCCACAATTATTTTATGCATTGTCCCCAATGTATGCAAAATAATAAAAGAAAAAAAGATGCTGAAAGCAAATTAAAAACTTTCTTGAAAAATGTTGGGTTGCCTCCCACCCAGCGCTTTGATTTACATTCGTTGGCTCGACATCGTGGAGCTCACGGATCCTTTAGAGTGATTTCTTCAATGACATTCACAGAGTCTTCATTTCTGAAATGTTTCAACCTATATCCATTCACTTAGAAAATTTGGTTAGTGGATAAGCTTTGAATCTCAACAGCACCGTGAGGATGGACACTGCTTACTACAACAGCACCATGAGGATGGACACTGCTTACTATAAAAGGTCCTAGCCATCTAGATTTAAGCTTGCCCGGGAATAGTCTCAATTTAGAATTGAGTAGCAGAACTTTTTTACCCACTTGAAATTCTTTCCTAGACAACTTAGCATCATGAAATGCCTTGGCCTTACCCTTATAGATCACAGAATTGTCATAGGCCTCTAATCTCAATTCCTCTAATTCCTGTAACTGCAATTTTCTTTCCCTACCTGCCAAGTCATAAACTAGGTTGCACTGCTTAACAACCCAATAAGATTTTATGCTCTAATTCAACAGGTAGATGATAGGGCTTTCCAAAAACTAATCGGTAAGGTGACATGCTTATAGGTGTCTTGTATGCAGCCCGGTAAGCTCAACGAGCTTCCTCTAACCTAAGGCTCCAATCTTTCATGTCTGGGTTGACCACTTTCTGTAAAATACTTTTAATCTCCCTATTTGAAATCTCAGCTTGGCCATTTGTTTGGAAGTGATAGCCAGTAAGCACCTAATGAGTGACGTGATATTTAGCTAACAGGCACTGAAGGTTTTGTTGCAGAAATGCATCCCCCTATCACTAATGAGTGCTTTAGGTGCTCCATATCTATGCAGATATAAGATTTGACATTTTTAACTAGAGTCTTAGCATCATCAGTTCTGCAATCTATTTAGAAATGTAATCCACAAACAAAAGAATGCAAGTATAACCACATGAAGGGGGAAATGGTCCCATGAAATCAACATCCCACACATCAAAAATTTCACAAACATAAATGCTATTTAAGGGCCTTTGATTTTTCCCAAATAGATTACATGTTCGCTGACAAGGTTCATATCGCCTGTAGAATTCATAAGCATCTTTAAAGATCGAAGGCTAGTAAAGACTATATTCTAAAACTCTGTGAGCTGTTCTCTTAGGACCAAAGTGTCCCTTACTCTCAAAAGAATGACAAAAGGTAAGAATGGAATGAATTTCATTATCATCTATGCATTGTCTAATAATCTTATCACTGCAAAATTTCCACAAGTAGGATTCATCCCATAAGCAGTACTTAGCTTGGGCTCTAATTTTCTCCTTCTTTGCTCTAGATGAGTTTATGGGAAGTTCCTTGGTCACTAGGTAATTGACTATGTCTGCGTACCAAGGGAGACTAGCAGTGGTCACAACATATAAAGTCTCATCTGGTAACTGGTTACTAAGTGAGTTTCCCTTTTCCTCATTCTCTAGCCTACTTAAATGGTCAGCTACTAAATTCTGTGCTCCAGCGTTGTCTACTACCTCAATTTCAAACTCTTAGAGTAATAAAACTCATTTAATCAACCTAGGTTTGTCATTCTTTTGCAACAAAGCTTTGAGAGTAGCATGATCAGAAAAGACAATAACTTTCACACTAAGCAAATAAGGATGAAATTTCTCAAGAGCAAACACAACAGCATACAACTCTTTCTCAATGGTGGTGTAATTTCTCTGTGCATGGTCAAGAGTTCGAGAAGCCTAGCATATTACATGGGGTACTCTTCCTGCTCTTTGACCTAAAACTGCCCCCATAGCTTTATCACTAGAATCGCACATAACTCAAAGGGTAGGGCCTAGTTTGGGGTTGCACTATAGGAGTGGTGGTCAGTTTCATTTTCAATTCATCAAATGCTTTCATACAATCTTCATTAGAATCAAAACAAGCATCCTTAGCAAGTAGATCACACAAAGGAGAAGGAATTTTAGAAAATTCTTTGATAAATCTACGATAAAATCCAACATGTCCTAAAATGGATCTAACTTCTCTAATAGTTTGGGGGTAAGGCAAAGACTAAATAATTTCAAATTTTGCTTTGTCTACCTCTAATCCCTTAGCAGAAACAACACATCCTAGGACTACACCATGCTCAACTATGAAATGACACTTTCCAAAATTCAAAATTAAATTGGTTTTAATGCATCGCGTAAGCACTAAAGTGAGATGATGTAAGCACTCATCAAAAGAATCACCATGAACAATGAAATCATCCATAAAAACCTACATAATTTTGGTGATAAAGTCATAAAAATGCTCATCATGCATCTTTGAAATGTGGCCGGTGCATTACATAAACCAAACGGCATCCTCCTAAAAGCATAAGTGCCAAATGGGCAAGTGAATGTGGTATTTTCCTGATCCTCAGGGGCTATTGGGACCTAGATATACCCTGAATACCCATCCAGAAAACAATAATGAGACCTACCAGCTAGCCTTTCTAACATTTGATCCATGAAAGGTAAAGGAAAGTGGTCTTTCTTGTGGCCTTGTTCAGTTTCCTATAATCTATATAGACTCTCCAGCCACTTTGAACTTGAGTAGAAACTATCTCCCCCTCTTTGTTCTGAACTACGGTTGTCCCCCCTTTCTTTGGTGCCACATGTATAGGGCCCACCCAATCAGAATTAGGTAGAGAATAAATCACCCAAGCATCTAACCACTTAAGGATCTCTTTCTGCACAGCTTCTATCATGGGTGGGTTAAGTCTCTGTTGAGGGTCTCTCCTAGGCCTAGCCTCTGACTACAAGGTGATCATATGAGTGCAAAGTGTTGGGCTAAGTCCTTCAAGGTTTGCCAGAGTCCATCCAAATGCTCCCCCATGTTCTGCAAACACCCTAACCAATTTTTCTTCTTGTTCAGGCTCAAGTGCTCTGGAGATAATCATAGGCAATGTCTCATCATCCCCTAAATAGACATATTTTAAATTCTCAAGCAAAGGTTTAAGATCTAACTTAGGGTTTGACACAAGTGAGGGTAGCAATTTATCATGTTTAGTAGTCAAACAAATTTTCTCAGACTCCTCAATTGATCTCACTAGACAGAAAGACTCTATTATAGCCACCAACTCGTCATGCAAAACATATGGCATATATTCAGATGCATCTAAACTCATGGTCAGTATAGTTTCTAGCTCATCTTTATGTGATAAGTCATGGACATCTTGGGACAATTCATCAATGACATCAAGTGCACATATATGATTCACATCAGATGGAAATTTCATAACTTCAAATATATCAAATTTAATTACATCTCCATCAAATTTCATAGACAAAGTTCTAGTGTGCACATCTATTTTTGTCCTAGCTGCTTTTAAAAACGGTCTACCTAACAATATAGGAATATCATTAGAAGCATCACCCATGTCCAAGATAAAGAAATCAGCAGGAAATACTAGTTTATCTACTTGAACTAAGACATCTTCTATTACACCATCAGGGTATGCACAATTTCTATCAGCTAAGTGAATTAGCAAATAAGTTCTTTTCAACTCTCCTACTTTTAGTTGTTCAAAAAGAGATCTAGACATCACATTAATGGGAGAACCTAAGTCAAGCATAGCTTTATCAAATTTGATATTCCCTATTTTATAGGAAATTGAAAACATACCTGGATCCTTACATTTAGTAGGGAGTTTCTTTTAGAGAACAATAGAAACATTCTTCCCTATACTTACCTTTTCATTTCCTTTCATTTTCTGCTTTGAAGTGCATAACTCCTTTAGGAACTTAGCGTAGCAAGGCACTTGCTTAAGTGCATCCAGAAGAGGAATGTTAATCTCAACCGTTCTAAATACATATAGAATATCCTGGTTGGCCTCTTCTACTTTAGAATTGTAATTCCTCAATCTACTAGGAAAAGGTGGAATTGGTTTTGATGGTTCATGTTTAGAAACAATGGTAGACTCCTTCTTTTGGTCATTTTCAGGTTCCTTAGCCTCAATTTCTTTTTCAGACTCTACCTCTCTACTCCATTTAAGCTCTTTTAACTCTTTCTCACTCCTAAGTGTTATGACATTTACACTATCTTTAGGGTTCGACTAAGGTTGAGATAGCATTCTTTGTTGTACTTGAGCTTGTAGGTTGCTAACTAAGGTGTCAGAAGTGGTTTGTCTTTGTTATATCTGCTTCATAGTTATCTCTAAGTTCTGTAGCTTAAGGTCTGTTTCCTTCTTCTATTCATCCATCTTTTTCATCATCTGTTCTAGAAAAAAGTTAGTCTTATTTTGAGCAGAGGGTTGGTTCGATGGTTGGTTAAAGCCAGGGGGTTGGGTCTAGGTCCATACCTAAGGTTAGGATGATCCCTCTATCCCTCGTCATAGGTATTGAAATAGGGGTCATATTTTCTATGGCCCTGATTAGGAAACATAGCATTAACATTTCCCACTTGCAAATTAGGACAAGCATAAGAAACATGACTTTCTGAGCAGCAAATATTACAAATAACAGCAGATTGAACCCAACCAGTAACTAACTGGTTCAGCATATTAGTAATTTGAGACAACTGAGTCTTGACAGTCACCATGTGAAATTTCATTAACTCTCCTAAGTTGGTTTTCTCTAATCCCAAATTGTTGGGTGTTTTGAGCCATGTTATTAATTAACTCCTTAGCTTCAGCTAGAGTTTTATTCACTAATGCCCCACCTCTGCAGCATCTACTATACTCCTGTCAGATGGTAAAAACCCTTCATAAAAATATTGGATTAATAATTGATCAATGATTTAGTGCTGAGAAGAACTAGCACATAACCTATTAAAGTGTTCCCAATATTCATACAAAGACTCCCCATTCATTTGTTTTATTCCACAAATCTCTTTTCTAATCGACCATATCCTAGATACAGGAAAGAACTTTTCTAAAAAAGCTTTGTGGACTTGAGTCCAAGTGGTAAATGATGCAGGGGGAAGATAATATAATCAGTCTTTAGCCCTATCCTGAAGCGCAAAAGGAAATGCCCTCAGTCTAATCTGGTCCTCAGGAATCCCCTCAGGTTGTATGGTGGAACAAGTAATAATGAATTTATTAATAAATCTATATAGGTCCTCACCAGGTAATCTATGAAATTTAGACAATAAGTTCAAAAGTTCAGAATTCAGTTTTAAAGGTCTGTCTAAGGCAAGATATGTGATTGATAAGGGTTGTATAGTCAAGTTAGGGGTAGCAAGCTTACGCAAAGTAACATTATTAGCCATTTTATCGATCGAAGATTCTGAACTAATAGAAAGACTTATCGAATTTTCACTTTCAGTATTGCTTACTATTTAGTCTTCTAGTGGTAGCTCTTCTTTACTTGGTCCTACTTTCCTACTCCGTGTAGCTTTCATCAACTAACAAGCTGAAAAAATAAAATCTAAACGTTAGAACAAATCAATCAATTTAGTAAAATTGAGAGATAAAAGCAAACAAATATTTCCCTAGCAACGACGCCAAAATTTGTAAAGATTGTCATAGAGTCACAAACTAAACCACTACTCGATTTATAGATAAGATCTATAGTATAGGAAAGTAGGGATCGATCCCACAAGGGAAGATTATGATAGTGAGCTAGTTTAAATCTAATTAAATTTACTACTCTAATATATTTTATTTTTTTCTTTAAATTATTAAAAAAACCAAATTAAACAAGTAAAAATATGGAAAATTGCTTATTAATACCACTAAATATTTAAGCCTAATTTCGGAAATAAAAACAATAAATACCTAATCTAAGTATTCTGGAAAAATAATAACAGAAATAATCGCACAATATTAAACTGAAAATTAAAACAGAAAATAATAAGTAGAAAACTAATATCAAAAGGCATAGAAAATAATATCAATTAATATTCTACAAATTCATAAATTTATACCCTCAGAATCATATGTAATTAATTTCAGAAAAATAAAAACAGGTAATAACTGTAGAAAATTAAAACAGAAAATAAAATATGAGATTAGAAAAATAATAAACTGCACTTAATTAAATACAAAAATAAATAATAAATTAACCTAGATTGTAAAATATAATTTTCTACACGTAATAAAACCCTAAAAACCGAAAATAAAAATTAAAAGCATAATTATTAAACTAAGAACCTACACATATTTAATTCACTAAATAATTCTGAAAAATTATCAACTAATTTCCAAAACTTCCAAAATTAAATAGCAGCAGATTAGGATAATAACTAAACCCTAAAATTGAATAAAACACGAAAAAACATAGAAGAAATTATTTTTAGCCTAACTTCTAACAAATCGGTAAATAACGGCAAAATAGAAAAGAAAATAAATATGAAAATTTAACCACACTAAAAATCAAAATATAACTGATCTAAAATTACAAAGACACTCCTGAAATAATACTCTTTTGGGGGGATAAACGAAATTAATATTATAATTTATAAATTTAAGAATTGAAATTCACAAACTAAAGAAATTAAATAAAAAAGCAACAAATAATTATTAATGATACCAGATTTATGAAAAGCACTTAGCATAATCTATATCACCATGCAAATTAATATTTATCATCAATACACAAATCGATTTATCCATGAGTTAGACTATAGAAGACATCCACCAACAGATCTTCCCTGTTTTTTCTTACATTATAGTTTATTTAGGTCCGGCCATAATATAAACCCTATTAGTTTTGATAACCCTAGCACCAGTGCAAGAATCTAATCAACTAAAGCATTAAGTATTAGAAAAATACCATCTAACACCTTATAACCAATTTACCAGCAAATTAATTTAACAAAGATCTCTCATGATTATCTAATTAAAAGAGATGAGTTTGAGTTATCCTTGATCAATTAGGATGATACTTGTACCTAAAAGACTATAGCTTTTACATACTAAAGCCTTTTAAACTCTCATATGAATTCGTATTAAACTTAATTAGCATGCATTCTAATTAATCTAACGCGAATATCATAAACAATAAATACAAATCATTATACAATTATGGAATAAAAATCAATTAGACAGTAAAGCATAAAACTTATTTCAAAATAATTGATTTAGCATGCTTTCAAGTAGATTATACTAAGTACATAAAAACTACTAACACATATTATCAATTAAAATACATAATTTACCCAAAGAATTCATGTTTAATAACAACTGAACCTATAAAATAAAAAAAATAATATTACTTTGATCAATAATGTGACAATGGTGATGATGAAAGCCGCTGATACTGGAGGTGATGATCAAGGTGATGAAGATGGTATGTGAGATGATATGTGATGAATGATGGGGTAGGCGTGATGATTTGGAGGGATGATTGATGATGATGGATGATTATGGTGTGATGTGCATTGGAGAAGGCTGGTGACCGTGTGTTATATGATGAATGATGGGGGTAGGCATGTGATTTTTATGGGAAATGAGGTGTCGTTGGAGGATGATGGCGTGAAAATAGGAGGATGTTGGTGGGGGGTGGCTTAAAGATAGGGAAGTGTTAGTGAGTGAGCTATGGAGTTGTGGAGTGAGTGGAAAGTTGTAGAACAAGTGGGATGCTGAGTCTTGGGGCTCACTCCGAGATTCTTGGCCACGTTGACTATTTCTTTAGCTTCACGACGGTACATCAATTCTTCAGCCTTCTTTGACTTGATATTTTCCCTCTTTTAGCTTAATTTCTGCACTTTTTTTATAAATTTGGATTTAAACCTTTATTTCCTAATTAATGTAAAAACGATGAATATTAGATAAATTAATAACATAAAATAAATTAATAAAACATTAAAAATATGCATAAAATGAGACTTATCACTTTAACATTAAACACCAAGATAATTTGTGCAAGTATTTAGGCTGCCCAGCTTTCAAGGGGAGACTCAAAGTAGAAACATTCTCGGAACTAGTCAACAAGACTGCAACCAAACTTCAAAATTGCAAAACTGCTAACATTTCGAAAGCAAGTAGATTTACCTTGATTCAGATAAATTTAGAATCCATGCCAGCACGCACAATGCAATGCTTTCAAATGCCAAGTTTGACCTGTAAAAAAATAGACAAAATTAGTCAAGATTTCTTTTGGAAAAAACAAGACACTAATAAAGGAATACCAATAATTTCCAAGGATAAAATTTGTCGACCCAAGAAATCAAGAGGTCTTGGCCTCAAGAAGATTGAGGCTATTAATAGTGCGTTCTTATGCAAGCTGACTTAGAAGCTTTTCAATCAGAAAAGTCTCTGGACAGAACAAATATTGGCTACATATGCTATCAGTGAAAACTTTTTCACAGTCAAGCCTCGGCAATTTGACTCATGAGTGTGGAAGTGTATTCTTAGAAATCGTCACTAGTTTCATAAGGGAATAAGGTGGAAAGTAGGAGATGGAACAAATATTAGTTTCTAGCTAGATAATTGGTGCAACAATGGCAGTTTAGCTGATCTTATGGGAGTATCAGCTAACTCCTTCATTGATACTTCTCTAAAAGTCTCGCAATTTATCTCACCTGCTAAAAAATGGGATATTGTCACATTATAGGGACTAGTCACTGCACCATTCCTTCAGGCAATTTTAGCAACACCAATTTTGACCAACCCAATATTTGATACTATTTGTTGTGGTCTTTCTAGAAGTGGAGAATTTTCCAATAAATCAGCGATGTGGGTTGCCCATGGATTGGATCTACAAAAATCTTAATCTTGGGAATTTAGTTGGATTTGAAAATTAGACATTATAGCTAAATTAAAGGTGCTCCCCTGGTAATTATGTCATGCATACCTTCCTACTAGGGAGAATTTGCTCCTTATGGGTATAGACATTGACCCACTTTGCCCCACTGTAATGTTGCTATTGAGGATGCGAAACATTTGTTTTTAGGATGCCAGTATGCTCAATTACTTTAGCAATTAGCAAGAAGCCATAATTGGGTCACTGTTGACCTACTAGATAACCCTCAAATGAAGATGGAAAATTAGCTTTCTAATTTAAAGTACTATATGCCACCTATTCAGATGGATAGAGTTGCAGCACTCATCTGGAGTCTTTGAAAAACGAGGAATAACAAAGTCTTTCATAATGAAACACCCAATCCAATCCCCCCCCTTTTAAGAGCGAGACGAGCAAGCATAGCATGGCGCATTAGACACAAACTCACACAAACACTTTATCCACCAATTCCACATTTATCACCCAGTAGCTGTAAGTAGACAAGGTGGATATCATGGAAGAAGCCTCAAGGTGGATTCGTAAAAAGCAATTTTGACGGATCTAAAAGTTCTCAAGGAACAGCAGGAGAATTCATCATTCGCGATTGGGAAAAGAGATTCATACAGGCTACAACATTCAACCCAGGAGCAGCTTCAATATTAGTAGCAAAAGCAACAACCATGCACAATGGAATTAAAGCAGCTGTACAAGCAGGATTTACTAACATTCATATTGAAAGGCACAACAATATTCTCATCCAAGCAGTACAAAGAGAATTTCAAATTCCATGAGAGATTCAAGTGCTTGTTCAAGACATAACTACTTACTTATCTACGTTTAACAATGTTATTATTGATCATATTTTTAGGCAAGCCAATACTGTAGCCGATTGAGTGGCTAAATTTGGATTATCACTTCATCCACGAGCGTGGGATGTGATTCCTCATAGAGACATTGGTCGTATCCTCTTTAAGAATAATTTAGGAAGAGCCATTGAGAGAATGACTTCTTATATTATACTTCTTACCTTTCTTACAAAAAAAATTAAAAAATTAAAAAAAATATTGGAATTGGCAAAGTTAAAATGTTTTTACCCTTTTGTATGAGAGGGAAAGACAAGTATATTGCATACAATGAAGTTGAGAATGCCACAATTTGTCGAGCAAAAATAATCCTGAAAATGTTAGAAATAGATGTACCCTTTGATGGCCTAACTAGCCCTTATATAGAAGTTTCTCAGTGCAATACAAATGTTCTAATTATATTATATTCATAACATTTTTGAATTAAATTGATGCCCTAATTATAATTAGAATTATGATTATAACATTAGAATTATCAGTATAATCATAATATTATGAATTATAATCATAATTATAACAAGTTCCATAATTTGAATTAAATAGTTTTATAATTATTGTCACCTTATATTTTTCATAGTGAAAATTATATGTACTAATTATTTAGCAATTCGTATGGAAAATTCTTAGATACGAACGTTTGTATCTTGCATGGTACACACCCTGAGGTCGTATAGTGGACGCGCGTTTGATATGTTATAGTGTATCGTTTTTACCCTCAGTAGTGTATCTTTTCTGTTTTACAGTGTATCTTTTCCTTCCTGCAGTGTACCCTTTGTTTTTTACAACGTATCTTTTCTTATCTATAGTATATCTTTTCTTGTCTGCAGTGTATCTTTTATTCGCTGCAATGTATCCTTTTCTAGTTGGTTGGGTTGAAAAATTGTGAAAATACTTATTGGATTGAGGAAAATAAAATAGAAGTTTGGTCCAATTATATGATATCTTTTATATGGATATATATCTAAGTATGGTACATAGGTATGTACCTTAGAATTACTGCAATTCATATTAGTTAACTATGTATTTATAATTTTATAATTATGGTCATTTTCAAGTCATATTGCTTTTGAAAAATAATTACTTCGGGAGTTGTACTAACCCTTACCCCTTTATATGTGCATTGTGAATTTGTGACTCAATCATTTAAACCAATCAATTATTTTTCCTTCTCTTATGTATATGTGCGGTGTGAATTTGTGATCAATTCTTTGTTTTTTATCGAGATGTTCATGTTCTAGTCTTGTTTTCCATGTCTCGTTTTCAGATGTTTCTTGCCATATGGATGTACTTTTGTGGTTAATGTTTTGCGCCTTTTTAAAAACCTTGTTTTATGACTTTTAAATATATTAAATATACTCCATTATTTGACATTTAATTTGTAATATCTTCCTCCATCTACTTTAATAAAGGGCTATTATAGGCCATAGTTATTGATGCTAAACTCTAATTTTCGCATTTATTAAAGTTTTATTTAATTGCAAAATATTTACTAATATTTGAAATAAATTTTCTCCCCATTTTTGTGATAGTTTGGTTGTTTATTTGCCTCACCTCTAGTGTGAACTAGATTTCTTACCTTAGTGTGAGTTTGGCTTGTCCCCTTTGTGTAATTTGTCATAAATTTGCAAATTTGGAGAGTGAATTTCCTTGTGAGTACAATTTGGAAGCTATTATATTAAACCTATTTATTTTAGTTACTGAATGAATCTGCTATGGAATTTCATGTGGTTCTACTATAAAAAGTATTTATTTCAAGTGTAATCTATTAAGTCAAGTAAACATATGCTTCGTGAAATTATATTATAGTTCGTCGATGTTTGAGAAAGACACATAAATGTAGAAGAATGTAGTTATTGGCAAGAATAATGCTACAAGCTTGAAGCGGTCGACAATATATTTGCCATTAACTTTTCGGAGATAGGGATTAATTTAGATGTTTTAGATTTATTCTTATTGGGGGATATTCAATGTAAATGCCGCATAACTTTTTTTCGTTACTGAATTCTTCCTCTCTCTTATAGAAAACAATTTAACATTTAAATGTATACTAATGTTTTAGTTCGTCTATACTAATTCTTAACTGAACATTGCTGAACTTTGAACTTATCTTAGGTGTTTACTGAATTGAATTGACCTGAACTTATTTCAGTTAAATTTGGAATTATTTTTTGCAATTGGATTAAACTGAACTTATTTTTTCTAAACTGAGCATAATTTAGAGTTGGGAAAGTATGACCTAACACGATGAGCTGACCTGAAGTTATTGAGAGAAACCTGAATTCAACACAAACCAAACCAATTTCAGCTCGAAGTCGACACAATTTGACCATTTAGCTTGAAAACATATTATTTTTCGATCTTGAGTAGATCTAAACTATTTGTATGCTGATACGAAATTGACATGTTATTAAATAAGTCAATTCGAATCGACCCATCACCCAACTCTAGCTAAAGTTCTTTTAAAAAAATCAGTTGAAAAGAATGAGGCGGAAATTATTTTTTTTGAAGTTGTAAGTTGATCCACCCACTAGGCCAAGTCCGAGCTTGGGAGCAAAACAAGGGGGTTGCGCAATCACCGAACTAGTTCTAACGGATGCCTAACTCCATTACCAATGCCACGAGGGGCATCCAGGAGTATCACAATTTCTTTGGCTCGACCCGGATTCAAAGCTTGGTGAGAATTGTGAAAACTTTACGCTCATGCCATCAAGTAACAAGATTCTTAGTAGATCATATGACCTATAGGATATAACTATGAAATACCAAATTTAATCTTACTTACAAAAACACTCCAACGTTTTAAATTGTTTTCTTTATTTATAAATTAGAAAATTAAAACTAACCACACAAAACTTTGTGTGTTTTTTTTTTGGGGCAGTTTACAAAACGTGGTACTACAACTATTGTCATGTATACCTTCAAGGAAAAAAAAGTGTTACTACGGATAGTTAAATAAATGAATAGTCATGATGAGAGAAACCCTAGGAACGCATGGGCCCCTACATTTAGGGCTTGTTCTTTTCATTGGTAAATCCCAATTTACCAAATTCAACTAACTTCAACCTGCTTTAACAAAAAAATTTTAACTTCAATCCACTTTGATCTACTTTAAACAACTTCGATCAATTTTAACCCACTTCAACAAAAAAATGCCAATTTCAACCTATCATATAAAAAAATATACCAACTTCTTCAAATTTCAGCTCACTTCAACCCATTTCAACCCATTCCAACAAAAATACCAACTTTAAGGGCTTGTTCTTTTCATTGGGAAATATGAATTGGGAAATGTGTAAAGTTGGCTGAGATTGGTTGAAGTGGATTAAAATTGATATTCTTTTGTTGAAGTGAGTAGAAGTGGGTTGAAGTGAGTTGACGTTGGAAAAAGTTGGTACATAGTTTTTATATGATGAGTTAAAATTGATATTTTTTTTGAAGTGAATCGAAGTTGGTTGAAGTAAATTAAAATTAATAAATTTAAAATTTACCAATAAAATAATAAATTTTAATTTATTTTAACTTACTTTAATCAATCTTAATTATTTTCACCTATTTTTTAACCTATATTTTTCAACAAATAGATCCTCACCTTAGTTTAGTTTTCTCAAAAGGAGGGAAAAATATGAGCGCGCGCGTTTTCAAGATCCATTTCATGAAAAGAAGAAAAGAATTGGGCCCCAAAAGGGGCTCAATTTTTTAACTTGAACAGACGTCCTACGCAAGAAGGGCCAGGTGATTGATAGAGGCACGATAGGGTAGAAAAGTAAATTCGCCATATAATGAAGAAGAAAAATTCCCCGGATTGAATAGCACATTCACATCTCCCCTCCTCCTCCTACGCAGGAAAACCGCAGAGCCGTACAAAATATGGAAGCCTCTTGATGAACCCGGCAACTGGCGCTCGATTTGAAGCATATCTCATCACATCGCATGAACAAGTGAATATCGTTCCGATTTTCTCTTTTAGGACCTTGATCTCTCAAATTTAATCACTCATTTGTTGTCTTTTTTCGATCTTTATCATCGTAGGCTGAATCTGGATTTCAATTCGGTTCTTGTTTTGATGAACGCAGACGGGATTTGAGCGGTTCAAAAAGTTTTCCCGCGATTTCTTTGTAGAAATTGATGATTGAGCACAGAACGAAACAACTTCGGGTGGTTGTTGTGATTTCTTAGGGCTGGAAATTGGAATACAATTGAACCTTGATTGATTGCGAAAGAGAAAGCTAGGGTTTCGGAGATTCAAGATTGGAGATTGTCAATACAAGCGAGGATCGACTGGGGAATTCGATCGGGCATGTGGCATAATTTGCAAGAGAATTGGCAACAATTAGTAAAGTCGGTTAAGTTTAGGGTTTTCTCTTGCCTGTCCCGCTCTTTCCCTCTCTAATTGCAATTCAAAGTCGGTCGATATGGGAGAAGGTGAAGAAGTTGACGATGGAAGAATTGAACTGAAGCGCGAGCTGGGTTGCATAGTAAACGAAAAAGCCGAGCTTGGGGCATCTCCTCAAAGGAAGCACGCAAGACTAGCTTCAGAGACCACCATTGATGGTCTCTGGTCAGAGCTTAGAGATAATCCTGTTGTGTCCCCGATGAGAGAGAATGAGAATGTATCAAGCTTGGAGACTAGTAGCAGTCACCTAGCTGAAATGGGTAGTAGTAGTGATAATCAGGTTAATTCCGGAGAGACAACATCAGAGAGTTCAGGGAACTCGTGCTTGGTGAGCTGTAGCAATGAGAGGATTAGGAATTATGGCTCCTGCAGTGGAGTTTCCCCATCCCAGATCTCTTTAGAAATTCCCAAGCATGTTAGCACAACGGGGATTCGAAAGATTACATTCAAATTTAGTAAGAGTAAGGAAGAGTATGAGAGCAAATTATCTACCTCAACAGCAGCCCAGTTGGCGTCCAGTGGGGTCTGTGAGGCTGACTCATTTATTGATTCAAGTGATGAGCTTGGATTGGACGATTCCAATGATCGTTTCGTGTACAATATGGAGTTGAAGATGTCTAAGAAGGTTGTTCCTGACAGCTACCCTACTAATGTTAAGAAGCTTTTGGCAACTGGCATATTGGAAGGTGCAAGAGTAAAGTATATTTCCACCTCTGGGGAGGTAGGCCGTCTTCCTCTTTATTTAATGTACTTGTGTTTTGCGTATTTTTGGAGCTAACGTAGTCTTTTGGTTCCAGAAAGAAATACCCGGAGAAATAAGAGGTTGTGGGTACCTCTGCGGTTGTGTAGCTTGTAATTTTACCAATGTAAGTTACTAATCTGAAGATAAAAAACATTGTAAAGCTTCTTTGCGGAAATTTTCAGTCATGCTGAACTGAATGATTATGTACAGGTACTAAGTGCCTATGAATTTGAGCAGCATGCTGGCGGTTCGAAAACAAGGCATCCAAACAATCACATATTTTTGGAGAATGGGAGGCCGATATATAGTATTATTGAAGAATTGAAGACTGCCCCTCTTGGAATACTTGAGGAGCTGGTGAAGGACATGGTTGGTTCATCCTTCAATGAAGGATCGTTCCGTGCTTGGAAAGGTAATCCTAAATCTTTCTTATTTCATGTTTCCAAATTTCGACACGTTCATGTTTTGGTTCTTTAGCTTATGGGTACCCGCATGTAATTTACTCATGTTTCAGCAAGCCTTCAGCAATGCGATGGTATGTTTCCGGCAGACAAGAAGTGCCAAAGAAAATCTTCTAGCATTTACTCGACGCATTTAAGGTAAGAGGTGTGGCCACTGTTTTTTGATTCCGTTTCCTTTTTTCTTTAAATTCCATTACCGTAGCCAACCCAAACAAGATCAAAACAAGAACTGTGGTTTTCCTAGGCAGCATGCCGTTTTTTATTCAACTCTCCTCCCTCTTTTTTTGAAGGGGGGGGGGTTATGCAACCTTACCCTTGAATGGCAAAGTTATCTATGTCCCTTTTCTGGTTTTTGTTTCAGAGAAAATTAGGGACACATTTTACTTTAATTCATGATCTACTGGTTAAGAAATAAAGGCTGCTCAAAAAGTGACCTGGTGTTCTGTTTACCTAAGGCATTTTTTCTTCTTCGTTTCATCTAGGATTCAAGCTTGTTTATGGTAATGCAACTGTTGTAATCTGATGCCAGAGCAACTCTTTTGTTGTTGAAACCACTTAGCGCCTGTTCTTTTCGATGGGAAATATGGGTTTGTAAATGAGTGAAATTGATTGAGCTTGATTGAAGTGGGTTGAAGTAGGTTGAAGTGGGTATTTTTTTGTTGAAGTAGGTTGAAGTAGGTTGAAGTGGGTTGAAGTTGGCTGAAGTGGGTCGAATTTTTTTTGTATGATGAGTAGAAATTGGTTAAAATAGTGGGAAGTGGGCTGAAGTGGGTTGAAGTTGGTTGAAGTTGGTGTTTTTTTATTGAAGTTCGTGAAGTAAGTTGAAGTAGGTTGAAGTGGGTTGAAGTTGGTTTAGGTTGGTAAATTTGGATTTACCAACGAAAAGAACCGGGCCTTAGTGGAGGTTTGGCTGTGGGCTTCTGCACCAATAAGTGTATACTGTATAGCTAGTCTAAGAATGTATTTGTTATCCTTCTGTTGCTTAGACGGCTTTAATTATGATCCTAACATGGAACAAAATGGAAAAGACAACGGAAGGGGGATATAGATAGCAAACAATCAGAAGTCTAGAGATCGCTCCAAAATTCGGTTTCTATACTTCAGAAAGTGTACATTTAACTAATATTTGTATCAAGCCTTTAATCATGTGCGCTATATTGGGCCACCTTGGCACCAATGATCGTGCCAAAAAAAGATAGAAGAACCAAAACCAACATCAAAAGGAAAATGATGATAAAATCTTCCCCATCCTTTATAATTGTATCCCCACGAACTTCTCCTATAAGGGCCGCTTGGTCTAGAGAGGATACCATCCTAGATGCATATTTGCTGCTGACAACGCTTTGAAAAAGGCTGTCCTTCTCATTCATGTATCTCCACATCCACTTGTTGAGCAATGCCTCATTGAACAGTCTTAAATCCCTAACACCTAATCCCTTGACAGGCACTGGTTCTTGATAATATTTCACCTGACAAGATGATATTTGAAGTCACTACCAAAAGACCCCCAAAGCAACTTTCTCTGAATAGGTTCTAACTTCTTCGTTACTGATGTTGGTATAGGGAAAAGTGATAGAAAGTAAGCCGGAATACTCGAAGATCACTTCTAATAAGTGTCAATCTCCCCTATTTGGAATACCTTTTGTTAATGAACCTTGGCTTACCCCCTTTAGAAAGAATAAAGCTGTTTGTGCTCCTTTTGCAGAATGGTGATTTGAATTATCTGCTGAACTCCAGGATGTGATTATGGTCCTCTGAAGTGTGTTGTGTTGGTTACTTTTGGGAAGTAATAATGATCTATTTCCAACAACAGAAAGAGAATCCACAGTGTTAAATATGATGCCAACTGTATGAAAACCCACAAAACAAAAAGGGAAAGACTTTTCCTAGGCTTTCACCCCTTGCTTCCTATCTGCACTTGTTTTGAGCCTTGGCTGGATCCACCCAAGGTCCCTTTGTGGGGCTCTAGTTTTAGGACCCATCCTTGCGTATATAGGTTATTTGATGTTCCCTCCTACCTGTTGCTTGCAATTTCCCTTTTTATGGTCTATCCCGTGGAAAAGGGAAATGAAGTTTGAACAGTTAAATGTGAATAGTGTACATATTACAGAGGAAGATATGTAGGTTTCATGGGGGCTATTTCCCTAGAATTTGAAAGATATGTAGATTCTGTTGGCTAGCAGTAATCCAAAGTTTTAAATGTTTTGATTTTTGAAGGGAAACAACCTTAAACAAAGGATGATTTCGGTTATCATAACAATGAACCTCGATTACTGAAATTGTTAATTAAATCAAGAAATAGCCATGTCCCCTAGAATCCCTGTGTTTCTACTTACCGAAGCATTGATTTGCATTGTTTTCTGAGGTTTAAAGATCTCCTGTCTGCTTGTTCTTGTAAGGTTTTTTGTTTTATTGCTACTATCTCAGGGAAGCTAATTTTGGGGGTCTTTGTAAGAAGATAGTTGTGGACTTGTGGGTATAGGATCAAGATCTTATTCCATGTTTATACCTTTCGTTTGGTAGGTGATTTTACAATTTCAATTCTAGTCAGTGGCTCTCACACAATCCTAAACCCTCTGTGTGCATTTTTTTCGCGAGGAAGGAAAGGGCTATTAACGAAGTGGGGGAAAGGAAATGGAAAGGGTAGAGGGTGGTTAACCTTCATCTTGTTTGGATTTATCAGCAAGGAGAATGCAGGAGGTTGATTTTGTTAAATTCTTACCCTTACCCCCATTCACCTTCAGCTTGGGGCGTTTCAGGAGGGGGGGGGGGGTAATGGGGTTGAAAGGGGGTGAATGTTCCCAGCTCCTCCTTTCCTTTTAATTTTCCCAACGGGAGTTAAAGTAGGTTAAATAACCTCTCTTCCTCTCGTGTCCCCCGCTCTACCTTCATTCCAACCAAGGAGAAGAGGTCTTTGACCGCATTCCTCATTGAAATTCTCATATTATTACCATTTTTTAATCAATGTCTTGATCGCTAAGAATGATATCATGAAATTATTCTGCTTTGGCAGTCGCCCATTTTAGACCTTACTAGTGTGCTTTGAATTTTCTGGATTGTGCTTACAGAACGGCTTATCCTGTTAATAAATTTGATTGTGAAAAAAGTTATTTAAATCCTTGGTTTGTTGAAAAGGGCAAATTACACAAAAAATTTCTTTTCTTTTTGTTTTTTTGGGAATCTCAAACAAACTCTATCCCCAGTGTAAAACAGCGAAGCTTTTTTGTTGGGGGGGCGGGACGAAATAGAAGAATTCATTAGATAACTAGGCATACGACATCTTACAACACATATGCAGCATAAACAAATACAATGTTTTTTATCAAAATAAAACCTCAACATCAAAAATACTAACTCGAAACATATTGACTGCCCGTCTTCCCACGATTGTTGTTCGTGCATACATCCTCGAGAAGAGATCTGTGATCCACAGATCTGTGTCAATTTCTCAGTAAAAGTTGATTAGCTGATCTGACGTTGTATTGTTGAGCAAGACTTTCTTACAACGTAGAAGACCATACTTGAAAGGTCGAACTTTGTTGGATGCCCACTTCACAATACACGACTGATCCATTCCTTTTGAATTTACAAAAACACACAAAGAAAGCAATAAACATACATAAAACTAGCTGTCATAAGTGGAGAGAGACATGCAACTCTTACAACAAGAGACTATTTAAACAAACTAATATTAAAAACCACATAAGAAGAGTAGAAATTGGGACTTGTGGCCGTTCCCTTTGATTCAATTACACTGCTACTGATGAAAATATGAGGAAGATAAATGGGGAGGAAAGAAGGGACTGGGGAGGCGGTTTTGGAGAAGGGAATTGATTAAAACATAGAAGAAGCTTTTATGAACTGTAATAATGTACTTCTCCCCTCCCCCCCCCCCCCCAAAAAAAAGAGAACCGGTAAGTTGAATTCTTGAAACTTCAAGGTTCTGGATACCATGGCTGTATCTACGATTGTATATGTCTGCCTGACTTTCTCTCGATCTCTGAACAAATTTCTCAGCCTAGCAAACAGATCTACAGATGATGAGCAAAAGATGGTCAAACGAAGAGCGAATCCTTCAAAACATTTGGGAAAAAGGTTGCAACTTGGTTGTCTCTGTTGTTTGTCACTAAAATGGGAATATAAGGGAGTGAGTTGGTTTTTTGATTCTTTCATCATCACTTGAATATCTGACTTCCTTTCTTCTGCAGGTTGAGTTCTTCTACTTGGCACCCTGCTCTATCTCGCAAGAGAACTGGTGAAGGTGGTGCTAAGAAGAGGTAAAATTCTGAATCTGCCAGGTAGTGATTTGTTTGTATCTCATACAGTCGTTTTTTTGATAGACATTGTGTTCTGAGTTTTGTATGTTGTATTTGACAGGGACAATGACCTGCACCGACTGCTCTTCAAGCCAAATGGTCTTCCAGATGGTGCCAAGTTGGCTTACTATGCTAAAGGACAGGTTCTCTGTTATATTTAAGTCTTCTAACCTCAATTGGATGTTTCAAGGCTATTTCATGTTCAGTTGGATTTTCAAGGTGTCCAAACTGGGATTATCCTTCCCTTCCCCCTTATTGTTATCATCAGTGTAGGTATAATCATCTGGCACCTCTCCTCTTGCAGAAAATTCTGGAAGGTTACAAGCATGGTAATGGAATTGTTTGTGGTCATTGTAGCTTTGAGGTAAACATTTTTCTTGACATTTTTAATCAAATTAAATTTGTTTTTCTGCTGGTAGTGGGGTTTTTTTCCCCCCCAAAAGGTTTTCGTAGACAATTCTGTTTCTTGTCTGCAGATTAGCCCTTCGCAGTTCGAAGCTCATGCAGGATGGGCTGCTAGGAGACAACCGTGAGTGATGGTTGAGTGCTCTGGTCAATGTGTTCCACTAATCAAGTTTTCTTATTGAATCTTTTTCGTCTGCAGCTATCGTCACATTTATACTTCAAATGGGCTTACACTTCATGATGTGGCTATGTCACTAGCTCGTGGGCAAAATCTAACAACTGGGAGCAATGATGATATGTGTACCATATGTGGGGATAGAGGAGAGCTGATCCCTTGTGGCGGTTGTCCTAGAGCTTATCACCAAAGTAACTTTCCTTCTGTGAACTGTTTTACTGCCACCTTTTCCCCCCCTTTTCTCTTTGTTTTTTCCTTTTTTTGGGGGGGGGGGGACAGCTGAGATGGTATATAGGTTTCCAATCCGCTTTTGCAATCTTACCATTAGTTACGTTTAGTGCGTGAATCATGCCTCTAGAATTTAGTATCTTATCCTGATCGGAATTTGTTACTTGTCTAGAACATGTTGAAATTTAAAAAAAGACCTTGTGTAATAGACGAACAAGTCTTGTCAAATATTTTAAAGATTTCACTTACAACCTTAATTAAGATGTATTCTAAGTAAGCACTTCAGAGGTATGCACCTAGCATGTGAGTTTTCAGGGTATAGAGTTAATCGTGACCTAGGATTTGGGTTCATTGCCCGAGGTTATCCTTATTTGTTCATGCAGTCAAGTTGCATGTAATTTGATTACTGAGCTATGGAGATAATGGCGATAATTATGGGAGTTTTTGCAGCGAAACTTTCTACCTAGATACTAGGACACTTGGGGATATGTGTTAGCCCATAGTTGCTGGGTTCTTTCCTGCACCCCTCATGCTGCAATCCAGGTCATGCTCATGCGTCCTCGAACGCGATTTGTGGGCATGCCAATTCGCCAAGAGTCGCGAACCAATTCGTGGGGTATAGCCTTCTGATCTTATGGGTTGTAAGAGAGATAGGAATACCACATTTGGGCATCAAAAAGTTCCAAAATCAAGCAAAGAGGAAGATGATGGAAAAGATGGAGGAGGACAAGTGCAAGGCATGTGCAGAGGAGGAAGAGGAGTAAAAGACAGAGGAGAAGTGGAGGCTCTATCCCACTCCCACGAATTGGCTTTTTGTCTGTTTGTCTGTCGATCGCTTGTCTTTCTCTGTCCTCTTTTGCTTCTGCCTTTCTACTTGTCTCTCCAATGGCTGCACTGGCTCTAGGGTTTTAGATTTGATAGAGTTAAAAGCTTTGTTTGGAAAAGCATGCCTGCGGCGCGCCTAGGCTCACAAAAGCCCGAAGCCCATCCTTTTGCACCTTGGAATGGGTCAGGCTCAGCCCATTCTTAAAGCCTGCGATTTTCTGGGCTTTTCTTGGCTTCAGACCGAGGCGTAAAGCCTATGAAGCCCTTGCATTATAGATTATAATAGACCATTTGGCACAAAAAAAAAGAAAAAAAAAACCTTTAGTGGGCCTCGACCCCTTTTTTCTCTGTGGAAGCCTTTCAATCAAGCTGTTAGTGGAAGAAAGCATATTGCTGCTATTGAACTTGAGTTTGGAGCTAGAAACTCTGACCCTGGTGACAACAATCTAGTAAGTGCTTTGTTCTCCTATCCTTTTTCAAACTTCCTTCTTCATCCTCCTCCAACTCCTCTATTATTCGACCGCTATGGAAGATTTTTCTTTGTTTCCTTTTGTTTTTTTTTGGGGGGGTTGGGGGGGTGGCTTCAAGGAGTTAAAAAATGGTGCCTCCTACAATAGTACAATGGTGCCGAACCCTTGCTTTTTCTTTGTGCTTCTTTATCTTTCTCCCTCTCTCTCTCTCTCTCTCTCTCTCTCTCTCTTCTTGAGAGGCTGGTAGCACGTGTTATGTTTTTGGGGTTCAATTAATAGCAATTTATAGTGATCCAATTGAGCTGTGTTTAATGCTTTAATTGTATTTTGTTGTGTTTAATTGATTCTCTTTTTTTTTTTTTGGTGGTTGGTGAAAATCACTTATTTGATGCGATTATCTAGCTTTTTTTGGAAGAAATATGGTTTTGGAATGATTTTCAAGCATCTGTTTAGTAAACACGCGTCTCCCATCTAAAAAGCCAGTCCCTCGGGCTCCAGGACCGTTTGTGCTTTTTTGCGCCTCGAGCTTTTTTAAACTAAGGTTAAAAATTAGGATTGAGAAGAGTTGAAACTCCTCTCTTTTGTCTTTTAAAGCAGAAGCTGAAATGGGCTCTCATACAAGGCGCAAAATTCTTTTTGTAAACATGGGCTGAGCTTGCTTTTTTTGGGTTATGTTATTTGGTATCTACTCATTAAGTGTTGGGATCTAATAAAGTCGCTTTTTTCCTTCTCTAAAAATCCCATAATTTTTTGGGTATTCTCATTGAGAAATATATTCCGTTTGGATTAATTTTAATAGGAAATGAATGTCTCATTTGTTTCTTTTTCCAGATGAGGTAATCTTAATCCTAGCCATATAACTAAATTTCTTCAAGAATTCTTCACATTACTGAAAAGGTATGTAACATAGTTCAAAGCACGTGTGCCATTGTACCTCATGTAGGAATAGTAGAATAATAAATGATGACTTATAGTAAGGTCAGGAGCGTTTTTGCATTTCAGTTGCAGTTTGCACTTGAATTAAACTATATTGAGCATCTTTAGCATAGGTCTGGATCTCATTGAGGGTGGTGGGTGATGGTTTACGTGTGGGAATGCATAACATGTACTAATATAGTATGTACTAATATGCATTCAGAGATTAGAATTGTGATTTGGAAAAACGAAGGGGAGAAGACGAGGAGCAATCTGGCAGAAAGGAATGAGATGAGAACTAGAGAAAAATCATGGATAAGCAGGCAAAGAAAACCAAGAATATAATCTGTCCTCTAAAGTTCATTGTAACTGCATTGAATTCAGTCCCTTATATGCATATTTATATAAATAGAATATATAGCATACAATATGCATTTAGAGGTTACAATTGCGTTGTGGAGGAAGGTTGGGGGGGGGGGGGAGAGGCTTGTAACTTGTAAGAAAGAGATTGGTGACAAACTGACAATTAGAGGAAATTAGTCATTGAGGCATATGTATACACAATGTCTTCGCTAGCCAGTGTGGATCCTGTCTAAGGAGTATTGGAAGGATCTAGATATGGGCAGGGTTTCCCAACAAGTAGAGGCATTGGAAACAGGGGGGGGGGGGAATGGAAAACGAACTCTCCCACACACTCATACAAGGACAAAATTCTGTGTCAAATTCTAAAATGAGGAGAACTTGCTCTTTTTCAGCATGGTTGAATGGAAGTATAGATGCTTTAGTAGGCTGATAGAAGAGCTTCCTTTAGTAACTTAACTTGCTATTAAAATCTAATATTTTTATAGCTCTATTCAGAATTTTAGGTACTTAAATTACCCAAAATAAAAACTTGTAAATACTGGTGCTGTATTCTGTGTTTAAAAAAGTGCGCCCGGGGCGCGCCTAGGCTCACAAAAGCCCGAAGCCCACCCTCTTGCGCCTTGGTATGGGTTAAGCTCATCCCATTCTTAAATCCCGCGCTTTTCTGGGCTTATCTGGGCTTCAGACCAAGGCACAAAGCCCATGAAGCCCGCGCTTTGTAGATCTTAACAGACCATTTGGGTAAAAAAAGAAAAAAAACCCTTATGGGGACTCCACCCCTCTTTTTGTTTGTGGAAGCCTTTCAATCAAGATGCTACTAGAAGTAAACAAAGCATATTGCTGCTATTGAACTTGAGTTTGGAGCTGGAAACCCTAACTCTAATGACAACAATCTAGTAAGTGTTTTGTTCTTCTGTCTTCTTTCAGACTTCCTTCTTCATCTTCATCCTCTTCCTCTGTTATTCGATGGCCATGGAAGGTTTTTCGTTATTTCCTCTTTTTTTTTTTTGGTTGAGCTTCAAGTAGATCGAAAATGGTGGCTCCTCCAGTGCTACAGTGGTACTAAACCCGTGCTCTTTTTTTATTTTGTGCTTCTTAATCTTTCTCCCTTTCTCTCTCTCTCTCTCTCTCTCTCTCTTCTCGGCAGCATGTGTCATGTTTTAGGGGTTCAATTTATACTAATCTAATCGAGTTGTATTTAATGCTTTAATTGTATTTTGTCTTGTTTAATTGATTCTCTTTTTTTTTTTTTTTTGGGTGATTGGTGAGAATCACTTATTTGATGCCATTGTCTAGATCATTTTCGAAGAAATATGATTTTGGAATGATTTTCAAGCATTTTTAAAAGTAAAAGTGCCCCTTGCGTCTAAAAAACCTGCGCCTTTGCCTTGAAGCTTGCGCCCCGAGCCCTAGGACCCTTTGCGCTTTTTTGCGCCTCAGGCTTTTTTAATCTAAGGCTGCATTGTTCATTAGGCTATTTTTTGGTGTAGAATGCTGAAGATGTGATCATTTGCTAGATTTATGGCTACTCAAGGAGGTACGGAGAAGCAACACTTAAGGTGGTTTGGGCATGTCAAGAGCAGATTTTCAGATATGCCAGGGACATGGTCTTAGTGGTCTGTTTTAATGGGTGCTGGTGGATGCTGTTGACTGGGATAACCAGATGTCCCAGCCTTAGATTAAAAAAACCCGAGGCGCAAAAAGCGCAAAGGGTCCTAGGGCCCTGGGCGCGGGCTTTTTGGACGCGAGGCGCACTTTTACTTAAAAAATGCTTCATTTTAAAATCATATTTCTTCTAAAATAGCTAGATAATGGCATCAAATAAATGATTTTCACCAACCACCAGAAAAAAAAAGAGAATCAATTAAACACGACGAAATACAAGTAAAGCATTTAACACAGCTCAATTAGATTACTATAAATTGAACCCCAAAAACATAACACATGCTGCTAGGCAGTGCCAGCATGCCAGGAGGAGAGAGAGAGAGTCTAATAACAGAGGCACTGGAGGATGCACCATTTTCGACCTCCTTGAAGCCCTAGAAAAACAAAAGGAAACAAAGAAAAACCTTTCATGGCTGTCCAATAACAGAGGAGGAAGATGAAGAAGGAAGTATGAAAGAAGACAGGAGAACAAAGCACTTACTAAATTGTTGTCACTAGGGTTAGGGTTTTCAGCTCCAAACTCATCAGTAGTAGCTATATGATTTGTTTACTTCCAGTAGCATCTTGATTCAAAGACTTCCACAAACAAAAAGAGGGGTCGAGGCCCCTCAAAAGTTTTTTTTCTTTTTTTTTTTTCAAATGGTCTGTTATGATTTATAAAGCGCGGGCTTCTCGGGCTTTGGGCTTCCATCAGAAGCCCAAAAAAGCCCCAAAAAGCACGGGCTTTAAGAATGGGCTGAGCTTGACCCATTCCAAGGCGCAAGAGGGTGGGCTTTGGGCTTTTGTGAGCCTAGGTGCGCCCCGGGCGCACTTTTTTAAACACAGGTCCCAGTTGATGTGACATATAGGCATTATAAAGTCAAGCGAGTCCAGTTTTCATCTTGTAGCTACTAGCCTACTACTCTTATGTGGTTTTATTTTTGATTTTTCAGGAAAAAGGGTTGAGGCTCAAGCATGTAGGTTGCGGGGTTCTCTCCTCCCTCCAAACAGAGGCCCTCTGCCCTTCCTTCACCACCACCGTGGGGATGAACTTCTTTAGATCTTGCCAATGACAGCATGCTATTGGCATGCTGCTGTTGGAATTTGATGTGATTCTCCTTTTGTTTGATGTGTCATGTTCTGTTTATAGCATGCTGCTGTTGGAATTTGATGTGATTCTCCTTTTGTTTGATGTGTTATGTTCTGTTTTCCAATTCTTATTTTTAGTGTGGTAAGCAGGCTTCCTGATGAGGAGTTATTGGGTGATGGATCTAGTTCATGAATAACTAAAAGAGACTTGTCGCCTAAGGGTGGGATTGATAAGAGTTGCAAGGGAGTCCTACTTATTACATTGATGATCACTGTGCCTAATAGAATTTGAACAGATGTCTATCTTTTTTTAATTTTTCTTTTTCTGCGGTTTTTTGGGGGGGGGGGGGGGGAGCTCTTGACCATTTGCTTAAGAAGATAGTGCTTTTGATTGTCATTAATTTATATATAAACCAGGGGGGAAAGGGCACTTATATAGCATTGGCATGGAAACTTATCTTTCATCATTCAAATTGTTTCAGCTTGTCTAGGATTGCAGCATGTCCCAGATAGTGATTGGTGCTGCTCAAATTGCAATGACAGAAAAGAAGATATGAAAGATTCTTCTAATAATTGTAAGCCAATTATAATCAGATTGACAAGAGTTGTCAAGACATCAGAAACTGAATCTGGTGGCTGCGTTCTATGCAGGTTGGCAGGCTCTTAATGATCCAATCTCTTCTTCTCCTTGCTTTGTCATCGTGCTTTAGTTGTCTTTGAGTAATGTTTGCTTGGTCTACGTATGAGCTGCAAGTTGCCGAAGATGTATATAGTAGGGCTTACATAAAGCCAGACCTTTCTGGTTTCTAGATCCCTGCCGTCCTCGATCTGATCTATGGTAAATGTTATTTATATTGATACGGAGCTGTTTTTTGCCTTCTGTGCATTCTGGTGAGGCAGGCGCTTGGTAGATCCTCTTAAATACAAATCTGTGAGTTAACTTATCCCCCCCCTCCCCCCCCCCCCCAAAAAAAAAGAGATCAAACCTGGGAGTTTCGCATGAACAGCTTGGCCTTCTATACATTCTGGTAAGGCAGGCACTTACTGAACTATCAATGAGTACCTCTGAGTTAAACAAATGTTCACATGAATATCTTTTTGACCAATAATTTATCTGATGTTAGGTTGCTTATTCGTTTCTATGTTTGAACTTAGTTTTGCGCTCTGGTATTCCATGCTGAAGTCTTGTAGTTCTTGGCATTGAGTGTACAGTCAATTTGCTTTTCTTCGGGGGTCAATTACCTCACATATTCTCATTTGGATGGTATTCTATAATTATGTTGTCCATCCTGAAACTGTATCTCTCCTTATTTTCTTGAGTTAATTGTTCAGCTGCTGTTGTTCACACTGATGGGTTGTTTCGCTTGTATCTTGCGCAGGGAAAATGATTTCAGCGTAGAGAAATTTGATGATAGAACAGTTATAATCTGTGACCAAGTATGGGTTGCACAGTACTTATGTGATTTTACTTTGTACATGATCGTCTCCTGCCCGTTTTGTTTTTTTCCCCCCTTAATGACACTTAATTCACTTTTGTTCAGTGCGAGAAGGAGTACCATGTTGGTTGCTTGAGAGTGGGGGGGCGTTGTGATCTCAAAGTAAGTGTTGACAAGACTTGTCATTTTACATTGTTCTGATGGTTATTGTTCTTATATGAATCACGATGGTTGCAGGAACTTCCCAAGGACAAGTGGTTCTGTTGCAATGATTGTGAGAGGATCCATTGTGCCTTGAGGGATCTTGTTCTCAAAGGCTCAGAGACTATTTCATCTTCTGAGTCAATGAACATAAGCAGGAAACTTTTGGACAAAGGATTGAGTTCTTTAGCTGATAATGAACTAAATTGGCATATACTGAGTGGGAAATGTCGCCGTCATGAGCATCTGCCATTGCTATCTAAGGCTGTTTCTATATTTCGGGTGAGCATTTGCTTATTAATTGTGACTTTGTTTGCTATTTCCTATTTTCCTTGTGTGTTTGAAAGAACAGCTAGTTATGGACAGAAACAGATGGCCTTTGTATCTAATCCTTGTACATTTTTGTGCAACTATTTGTGCTAAGTGTCATTTTTTAATTTTTGCTCATGAAACTGATGAATACCTGTATACTTTTCTGCTTTGGTCCTGTAGTTTTCAATAGGTTGCTAGTCAAAGTGTTTCTTTCCTCCTAGGAGCTTGATTGCTCAGAAGGATCATCAACTGTTCCCCATACAATTTGTGTCATGCTTATGTATTAGGGATTTTGATAGGGAAAAATGGATGACCACTATTGCATTGGGCTGGAGTGTAGGTTGGCTATCGAAAATAACCAGAAGATTCCTGGTTGAACCTTAGTTCAGTAGGATGATTTTAAGATCCCAATAACACAACAGGACTTGGTAGAACTAAGTAGACCTGACAAAACTGACCCAAGACCTTAAACCCGAACCGATTGACCCTGATCCATACCCGAACCGACACCCGAAATGAGTTGAACCGATTTGGACCCGAACACCCGACATAAACCGATCCATAACCGAACGAAACCTGAAATTGACCCACACCCGAAATGACCCACACCTGAAATGACCCGACCCAATTCATATCCGATCCGTAGTGACCCGACCCGAAGTGAACCGAAAATGGACAACCCGAACCCAACCCGTTCCAAAACCGATCCGATTTCTACCCGCGTCAATTTTACCCGAATTAAACCTGAACCAAGTATACCCGACCCAAATATAACCCGAACCGAGTATACTCGACCCGAATATAACCCGAACCCGTAAATTGCTAATCCAATAAGTTGTCAATCATTATAGTCGTTCAATGCTTGTAAAGCTAGTTTGGCCGTAACATAAACAATGATCCACATCACAATGCCAAACTCAACGGGCCACCCACCCGGAGACATGGGGTCGACATCCCCCAAACTATAGCAATAATACCACATGCAAATTCTTAGTTCAACTACTACAAATTCAACAACAATCCAAAATAAAGTTGCTATCATATACAAATTAGATATAGAACTTCTACAAATGCAACAACAATTCTTAGTGGATTCTTACCTCACGATCCATTATCATATCCATCAGTTGAGTTATACCGCGAGGAATAGCCAAAATTGCCTGTTGTAACCTGGACATGAATAGAGACTAATTATGTATGGAACATCATCAATCATTGAGCATAAGAAGGAAGCCTGCTCAGTGAGTTTGCAAGCAGTGCAATTAACAGCTGAAGTGTGTAGTACCGTACATAAAAATCCTCCTCCTCCTGCATAAAAGAATAAAGGAAAAAGTTTCACTCATTAAAGCAAGAATCTCTGACAATAGCATACTAAGGTGAATGAGGTATAAAATATAATACAAATTGCTCACCAACAACCCAAGGAGGAGAGATATGTTATCCATCTCTCTTGATAGTAAGTCAGCATTCATCTTAGATGGCTCCACTTCAATTTTTGCTGGTTTTGCGTTGTTGAGAGAAGTTAAACAACCTAAAAGTGTTTCTAAAGCACTGCGAACCTGCACACACAGCACATGTTATTTCAGAAATTTGTTGGACAAAATAAATTCTGCATCATAGAAGCTGAACAGTGCAGAGGGAAGGATGATGACCGACAATCTTCCATCCTTAGAAGCTAAAGAGAAAAAGGCAGTGCCAATCACACTGATCATCTTAGCAATTCAACCAGCCAAACATCGCTACGGAAAAAGAAATTTAGCTGTATCGCTGCAAATCTGGAGTCCTTCCCTTTTTGTTCTTTTTTTGGTGCACACTGTACACCCCACACTCTGTCACTTGGATGTCTGGAAAACCACCCCATCGTCTCTGTAAATCTTAGAGAGAGAGAGAGAGAGAGAGAGAGAGAGTTGTGGGTGCTAAAACACTCTAGAAATAATCAAAACAAGACAAATTCAACCTAAAACCTACTAAACAAAAAGAACGGAAAAAGAAAAAAGAACAAAGGTTTTCAGATCTAATTTGTAGGGAGAAAAGGAGAAGATTTTTACCATCAATTTTCTGGAGAAGCTTCTTGACTTTGGTTTTGCAGCCATCACAGTCTATGTTCAACTTAAGCACACAAATCTGGAAAACATAGTAAAATAGAACCGCATAAATATAGACCACAGAGCATGCAACAAGATGAGATTTATGCTAAGAACACGCTCAAAATATCCCTAGTCAGGCGTGAGGGTCAGTGAAGCTGTGGGCAGTGGCCGACTGACGACTGGGCGACGAGTCCGGCGAACGACGACTATGAGAGAGGGGACGACACTGAAGGGATGACTGTGAGAGAAGGGACGACCGGCGACGGGCGACTATGAGAGAGGGGTTGCGGCACAGCGGAAGTGGGCGAGTGGCGGAGCAGGCGACTGTGACGAAGTGAGGAGGGGCCGAAGTGCCGAACAGTCGAATAGAAAGAAAGAAGAAGATTGAGGGGCTGTGTCTGGGTAGGTTTAGGTTTTAGATTTAGCGAATGTTTTTTGGCGGTAGCCCGGTAAGGTTTTAGGTTTAGAAATTTTTGGGGGAGAATTCTAAAATTTTAGAACTCAATTAATTGAGTGTAGAAGGGAAAAATAAAATGATTTAAGGCTTAAGAGGAAAATTTTATAAAAAAATTAAAGAAAATTAAAAAATTAAAGAAAATTTGATAGATATGTAATAACTAATAAAACTATAAGAGAGATAATATTTGGTCAAAATAAAAATTATGAAAAGATAGGCATAATTAACAAATTATTAACTTATTAGGATTAAGCAATATTATTTTACTATTTAATTTACTTCATGACTTAAAGCATGCTACAATTATAATATTATTTTGTGACTATCGTCATTCCGTAAAAAATACTACATTACTAATCTACGATCCTAAATTATCATCATAACATGCTTAAATTTTAGTTCTACATAGTCATAATCAAGAATATATATTTGCATATGATCTCATAATAATGTAATACATTTAGCTTTTAGACAACTAAATTTCAAGCCTGGAGTTTCGAACTTTTGATAAGCAACATTCGCAATCACATAAATATAATGATAATTAACACATACTCGTATATTGCAGTTGCTTTTGAGTTTTGATTCATTGAGAACATCTAAATCAAGTTGTTAATCCCACAAAGACAAATTTTTGAATCTTGATATAAAATTACTTAACGAGCTATCGAAAGAACATTGAATTCATTATTGAAAATGTTGATTTGAGCCAGCCTGTTTCTGTTTACCAACTCAAATATGGCAATTGACAAACGTGAAGTTATACACCAACATAGCAACACCGGGGTCAAAAAAAAAAATTTATCATTTCCTTTCTTTTTTTGTCATTTTCCAAGGTATATATATAATATATTTTGTTGTTGAGCCTTACAAATGACACAATTGAGTCAATTGACTCATGAATCATAATTGGTGACTTTGGCGTTAGGTTGGTTCACTAGTTTTGTCATAGCATGACCTCAATTGAGATACTTGAATCTTGACTTAACAACCTGTAGTCCTTTAGATAATTACAAATCACACAAGATATAGGGCCATGGATGAGTTGTACTTGTAACTTAGTAACTTTCATAATAAATGTATAATTAGGCTCATAAATATTTCCATTACAAAAGTTTCTTTTAATTTTATTTGAGCTTTCAAAGATATATATATATATATATATATATATATATATATATATATATATATATATATATATATGGACGTATAAACGTTAACATATGAATTAACAGAAGAATATAGAATAAATGGGCTTCTCTAATTAAACGGATTTTATATTTTACATATAATTTAAGATTAGAATTGAGCACATTCAAAAATCAAAATATACACTGACCCGAAATTAACCCGACTTAATTCATGTCTAACCCGATTTACACCCGACTCGACATTCACCCGAATATTGAACTGAATCTCATTCGACCCAAATTAGACTCGACCCATACCCGATCCAAACCGGGCTATTGTAGACAACCCGAAACAGACCCGACCCGAACCCGTATCCGACCCGAACATCACTGACCTGAAAGTGACCCAAATCCGAGCTCCACCCGAATCGAACCGTACCCGACCCGAACATGATTAACCCGAAAGTGACCCGAACCGAACTATGACCCGACCCAAACGACCCATTTGCCTGGTCTAGAACTAAGCACTGTCTTATCACAATCTTGTGTTCTATTTAGTATATCTGGAGCTTGTTTTTACCTTATGCATGACATACTGTAAGCAGGCACCTGAATAACTTAAAAGCCTTTTTTTTTCCCAATGCCGTGACAGCAAATTTGTGATGTATAATATACTTGATGTCAGTGCTTTGTTCGTCGTAAAATCTGTTCTAAACTGTTTTCGATATGTTTAGAGTAGCTCCTGTAGGTTTTGAGGGTGATAAATTTCCTATCCTCAATCACATCGATATGATCAACTCTTTTAGAGCATCCCTTTTCCACCCCCCAAAAAACAAAAAAGAAAAAAAGGGGAAAAAAAGATGGTGTAGTTTTGGTAAGTTTTTCTTTATTTAGACAGCCTTCAAGTATGGAGCTATCAATGCCCTCTGTCTTTTTTAATTATTTTTTAACAAAAAATATCTAAACTTCAGCAAACTGAGAGAAGTGGAGATGAGTTGGCACTATATTTCCTAGCACGTTGAGATTGAGGATAGATTTTCCTACTCCTTATGGTGCTTCAAGAAATTCATCGCTTTCCTTCTATTTTCTGGTTTTTGTAATTGCTTCAACATGCTCTTTTTACAGGAGTGCTTCAGCCCCATAACTGCAAAGAGTGGCCGTGATCTTATACCTGTTATGGTCCATGGGTAAGTACTTGATATTCACTGGTAAAATGTAAGTGTCGTTACTACAACAACAGTGGCGGTGTCACTTTTCAAGGTTACTTTCCTAGACTGCAAATCATAACTTACTGCAATGGGCTCCAAATACGTTTTTCAACTTGCACAGGTAGGGCTGCCAAGTGCCAACATTTGAATCTACCCATACCCTGCTAAGTTGGGACCCACACTTTTTTTTGGGGGGGGGGGGGGGGGGGGGGGTGTTGGTGTCTTAATTTAGGTAGGTCTAAAGAGCTAAATCCGAGGTTAGGTGTCTAATGTCAGATCCTGCTGCGTTCCTGCAAAGCACTATCTTAACCTTGCTTTATATTTTGCTCTAAGTTTCATGTGCTGTGCTCTTCCTGCTTGTGTGAAGTCTAGTCTTCCTTGTTGAGTGATACAACTTTAGCATAGAGGTACTCGGCATTAACTTCCAAAGATTTCTAGCAAATGGGCAATGAGGGAATAAATGAGCAGTGGCTTTCATATCATTTTTGTGTTATAACAGAGTTGAATTCTTGCTGTGAGCTACCTTCTACACACAAGAGGTCACTTTTATTTGATTTATACTCTTCTAAATAATTTCCCATGGGAAATCACGGTCTGAATTAAGAGGAGCTAAAGAGCAAAGAGAGGAGAGTTCCAAGAAGTATGATCTTATGTTGAATTTCCTGTTGGCTTTGAGATTTTTAGTAATCATGTCCTGAGGGGTTCCTTTCATAGAGACCTTGTGCACCAATACTCAATCATGATTTGTGTAGCTGTTTCGCACAATGACCGGGAGCCACACCAGAATTTGAGCTCTAACCATAGCAATAAGAAATATGAGCATCTGTGTGTGCCTGGAGTGCATAGAGAGAAGGGAAGCAGTTTCTTAGAAGAAAGCCACCCCACAATCTGCCAGAAAAAACTCTAGTGAGCCATCACCAACCCCAAAAGTCAATGTGAAGGTAGAAATGATTGCACGCTTTGGTAATAAATTTCCGAAGACTCATGCGATGTGTATACTAATGCCTACTAGGAATCCAATTAAGGCCCTCCACCCGATGTTTAGCTTCTGCCACTTTTCTTTGTAGCTTTTCTCATTTGCTAATCTCCAGACCACTTTTCTGAAGGGTTTGAATATTATTGGTATAGAAAATTGGAGATGTTGCAGAAGTATCTCGAAGGGTTTGAATTTAGCTGTGCTCCCACTTCGTAGGTCCTACCACTGAACAAAAACAAAAATAAAATTGACGGAAGAATAATGGAGAGTGTAAATGAACTGAAGAATTAGGTGGAAATCAGTAGTTTTGGCTTAGGAACTTCATGGGGTAATCTATTGTTCCTAGCTAGTTTTGGCTTTCAGGTAGGTGTTGCAGGCGAATTGATGAGGTTAGTGTGAATGTGAGAAGTTTTGGCAAAATTGGTGACCTATATAGCTTATAAATTACTTGACAATATCCTATTTTGCCAGTTGATGTGTGAAGTTCTTCCTTAAAGTCCTCTGTGTTGAGCTCTTATGAGTGGCTTTATACTTTCAAGCAATGGCACAATAAGAAGGAAACAAGAAAACAATAGTTCCAAATCCTTGGAAAGGATGCCGTTGATGGGAGTCAATTCTCCTCCTCACTGAGATACTTGGCTCTCAAACAATCAAACCAGAGAGTCTTTTCCTAGACCTTTTATTGTTAGTCCCCAAATCAGACCTCTTAGACTTCGCATGCAACAGAACCCCTGTAGGATAATGGGAGAGAACGCAAACCCCAACCACAATGCAAAATTACTGTGAGTGTTTGAATTATATCCACCTCCTTGATTGGTGATATCGAGCTCTTTTGGAAATTGGTTCTCAAACCAGACACGATTCTGAACCATATGAAAATATGGACAAAATTAATTATATCTTACCACCCATTATCGCAAAAGATGACACTGGTTTGTGAGAAGATGCGAGGGATCCTAAGGGGAATTGTTCAATCTTCCTGCTGAAAAACAATGGGACTGGAGTGAGTAGCAGAAGACTGCAAGAAGATTGCTGAGATAAGCTCCATAAGGATACAAAGAAGTGGTGAAATAGGGTCACCATCTCAAAGACCTTCAGAAGCAGGAAAGAATTCTGTCGAGTAACCATTGACTAGCACTGTAAAAGAAGTGTCAGAGATACACAGTAAATCCAACCTTTCCACTTCTTACTTACATTTAGGGCTGTTCCCAGATATCTGAACCCAAATCTCAAACTGAAAACTGTGTCCTGGACCCAACTGGTTCTTTGAATCGGTCTGGTAATCAAACCCTTTTTCTTTTGCATTCCGGTATGACTCGTGATTTTTGTGGGTTCCATTACCAGATTACTTGATATTTTTCTAATTTTTATTTAAAAACAAAATAAAATCCTCATATAGCTTGTTGTCTTAGGTTGCCAGAGTGCAAGATTAAGACTTGTTTTAGCATATGCCTAGTTCCTTCCGCTTTTAACAGTCTCAACAATTCGTTCATTTGTTGTTGGTGACCAGAAAGAAATTGGTAGTAATGGTCACTCCAAGAATACCTGTTAATTGAGGGTCAAAAGGAGTTTAGTCTTTATTGATGCTGAAGCCTCAAGTAATGGTCACTGAGCAGCCCCAATATTAGATGAGTACTGGGGGGGAAAAAAATTATTGGTAATGGTCACCGAAGCAGCAACAGTGTTAGATGACTTTGGCTTTAAAAAAAATGAAGAAAGAAAAGGGGAATTGGGTAATTGGGTACTTGTCTTGCCCACCTGAATTTATTGAGCACCAGAATTTTTGATCAGTTTTGGTTCATAAAGTTGTCAACCCGAAATTTTGGGTACATGAACCGTGAAACCCTGCCTATGGCCATTCTCTGTTGTCGACGAGCTCATTGTCAATCAAGATAGCATAAAGAATCTGGTTGCTGCTAATGACCAAGCATTCTAATGATTTGAAATCAAGCTTCCAATCACATCTTTGGAGTGCTTACTTGCCTGGCATCTTAGATGACTGGTACAGGTAACCCACAAATGTGACTGGCCAATATTCGTACCGTTCTTGAAACCAGGTTACTTGGGAACAAGACCATTGAAAGTTCCATGCAATAAACTTCCGCCTTAGACAAGTGAAGGTCGATATCCTCCTTAAAAGATTCTCGTAAACAAGGTAGGGAAAGCCTATCCACTTTCTCGAACTTGGCAGAGAGTTGAAGCCATGAGGGTAAGCTTGATGCCTTCCATTGGGTTGGAAAAGGTCCCTTCTATTGTTGTATATGAAATGAAATTGAACTCACCATGAATGCTGGCCATCTTATGAGAGAATCCATGTTTCCATCTGCTGCCTTAAGGCTCAATGCTCTTGCTTTCGTCTATGTGGAATCTCATCAATGACCTTGGGGGGCAATTCTTATTCTCAAGGTTGCTTTTCTCACTGTTCTTTGTATTTCCCACTGATTCTTCTTTGTTACCTGTAGGTTCTAGTCAATGGAATTAATAATGCCGATGAGATCATGCTTTTGCACCTTAATGTCCCAAAATATTTCTTTTTCGCAATTTCTTAAGTTTTTAGGCAATCACGAAGTACACATGTTGCCACCAATTCTTGACAAGACAGATAAATCTATCAGCCTGTAGCCAATAGTCTCATAAGGAGAGGAATCTTTTTCCAATCCATCATAATTTTCTCCGAACTCTAGGAAATCAAAGTAATTTGATGAAGTTAATTGAAGTCGTTATGACAAAATCATGTAGAGATTACCAATCCAGTGTCAGTGCTGTCATGACTCATCGTAGACCAATTGAAGTCTCCCTCTCTTAACCGCTGTTTTCAAGGAATTGATGAAGTTTAAAGGTGGCCAAGGTCTTCGAATCACTCATCCACACTCCTTTAATGTCGATGAAGAATCTATATGAATTCACTGGCAATGCACTGAGGTCCGGTCCACCCTTCTTTGATGCTCTTCTTCCAAAGTTGAGCCTGCCCTCTTTCAGAATGCGGGCCATAAACATCGATGAATGTCCAAGAGAGTCCACAATTTGTAAGCCAGTTGAAAAATAAAGCGACTGAGAATTCTCTCCAAGATGAAGGAATGAACTGAAAGCCCTCCTTATCCCACAGTCCAAATGCCACTATCTATATGCAAAACGGCTAGTTTTGAGAAAGACAAGGTACTTTATTTGCATCCCCATGAACTATGGAAATTGGAAAGAGATACGTGCCCTAGTTTTGGTTCTTGGAAGCATATAAGGGTACATTCCTGGTCTTGCAAGAAATCTCTAATAACTGCTCTTTGAGCTAGATTGTTGATTTTCCTTGCATTCCAAGAAAGCTGCCTAAGGTATTCACCCCGCAGGGTCAGATGGCTCAAGAGAAGATTGATTGGAGATTGACTATGACCATTGTCATAGTTCACACTGAACCTGAGGTCTATGTGACTCACTTTGCATCGCACAGCTGGTGGAGTTATATATTTATATTAGTGCTTGGCTTTGCCGCCACATTTTCATTTTTGACTCTGGACAATGATTGGGCTGCCGTTTTCTCTAGACCTAAGAAGCACTGATAGAGGAGCAATGCTATTCGTTGTGGAAGCTACCTGCTTTGGCACATTCGTGGAGTTAATATCTGAACCATCCGACGCATTGTCAACTAAATTTTTCACTTTGATCATGAGGAAAAGTGAAGTCAATAGCAAGCATCCAACTGTTCATATGTTGATGGAGAATCCAACAACCTGTGCTATAGCTATTTGCAAGGACAACTGCATCCAATGTCTTGACCATGGCAGTTAATTGCAACTCTCGTTGGAAGATAAACTGATATTCCTACCCAAAGGGCTGAAAAAATCTTACAAACAAAGAGATGTAACTTTATTCAAAGCATAACTATTGATAAATCGACTGCCTTAACATCGATTTTGAACAGATTGACGCTCACCAATGACAAAACATGGCATATGGAAATACCAAGAGGGTGGGGTAATTGGGTTAGGGTTTTCTAGAAGGGTTTTTGGTTGGGGGGGGGGGGGGGGGAGCAGGAAGCAGCGGAGATATGATGTCTGATAGGTTGAATACGTTGTAAGCATATTGAGGAGTCATTGTTAGCTCTTTGTACGCAGGTTATTTTTTTGTGGTACTTGATTAATCTCGCCTAATTATCTCGGTGGATGGGACTATCTTGCTCTCCATTTGCTAATGTTAACTCTCTGTAATATTGTGCTTGTTCTCTTTGATTTCTTTCAGGAGAAATATTTCTGGCCAAGAATTTGGGGGAATGTACTGCATACTTTTAACTGTTAGGTAAGCTTCTTCTTGGTTGTTTAAGTACCTAAATTTTAGTTGTGTAGTCAATCATCAGTTTTTTATTTTTTTATTTTTTAAAAGAAAATCCTGAAAGTCAGCTATTTCCTTTTTGACCCCTTTCCAGATTTCATTTGCTTTGGAATGATTAAGATTTATTCTAACTGATTGTTATTAAGAATGTGAAAAGTTAAGAAATTGATTTTTTATGTCGTTTTTTAGAAAGTCAGCTATTTCCGGTTTCACCTCTTTCCAGATTTTTATTTGCTCATATATGATGAGGACTTATTCTAATTGATTGGTAAAACTATGCAAATTAAGAAATTGCCTTTGGTTACTGCAACGCTTGCTTACTGGGTTCTTCTGAATACATGCAGGTCAGTAGTAGTATCAGCTGGTCTTCTTAGAATATTTGGCCGTGAGGTTGCTGAGCTTCCTCTGGTGGCGACAAGCAAGGAATTTCAAGGAAAAGTAAGCATTTGATTTTGGTTAGATTGAAGCCTAATGAATGCCGAGTGGCCTGTCTTTGTTCTTGTACTCCCACCACCCCCCCCCCCCGGGGGGGGGTGTCTGGGTAAGGGTTCTTGTTGAGGTTTACAATTATCATTTGATTGTTTTTGGCAGGGTTACTTTTTGGCATTATTTTCTCGTGTTGAAAAGTTGCTATATTCCCTGAATGTGGAAAACCTAGTACTCCCAGCAGCAGAGAGAGCCAAATCTATGTGGGTAAATAGACTTGGTTTCAAAGATATGAGTCCTGAACGGGTATGTAATCATTACTATACAATCTTTAAAGTATGCAATGTACTCATGTTCCCCCACCCCCCCTGCCAAAAAAAATAAAAAATAAAATCTGTTGCCACTGGCTACCTCCCTTCACTGAGGTATGTTTGCTTCTAATCACAAGAAATGCCTCAGTTTCCTGGGAGATAAGGTAATGTGAATGGTGGCAAAATAGAAGGGCATGTCTTCAGTCGAGACAGAAGTGATACTTGAAAGCCTAGGGGAGTTAACGAGAGTACTTACTCCTTTATGTAGGTTTATGAGTCTTTCATTCATGAATGAGGAATTGTTGAATAGTAACCCATGGTCCTGCCCTGGCCTCTGTGCCGCATTTTTGCTTGTGGTGCAATTTGGAATGCAAAGGGGAGGTGGTTACATTTTACTTGGGTGAAAAACATTTGGAGTTGTTGGTCCGTTTGGGCAGAGTCTAGTCATAGGAAGCTTGGTCTAGACAAGGGTAAGGCTTGATTCTACATAGGTTGTTAGCGTGTGCAAAATTTGGCCATCCAAAAGAAATGGAGTTACCGCTCATACATAGATATGTTTGGGGTGCCTCATAGGTTGCCATTTAATGATTTTACATTGGTTGTGATTAATAGGAAGATAAAAATTGTGATACTAATCAAGTGAGATTAATAAGTTTATATTAATAAAAATATGTAATCACTATACAACTAATGTGAAGCAAATAAAAAGTCTAAATTTAATTAGTATATAATATAGTAATTATATAGTCATTATGTAATTGTTATATCATCAAAGATCTATCTATTTTATAGCATTGTTTAAACAAAGAAATTAAATTACAGTATTTGATAAAATTTTAAATGAGCTATTACATGAAGTTTGTTTGGGAAATGCAGTTAAACATTAAAATTAATAATAATGAGACTATGCGACATACGGTGTATAAAACTAGTTCTATTAAAATATTAATATTTTTTGTGTTTTGACCAAGCATTCAAACTGTGGTTTCGGTCGCGATATGGAAAAATTGCTCTAATGTAGAAATCGCGTTCCATATCGCGGCTAAAACGTGGTTCGACAAACTCGAAAACCTTTCCAATGCGGCCGTTTCGTCGTTGATCGGTCACATTTTGAATCTATGGTTTTGACTTTTGAACATCGGCTCATATATGAGGGTCTTGATAATGGAGATTTCAAGGGAAGGTCACTTTTTTAGAGCACCAAAAAGGGTTAATCTGTTATCAATAAGCCCGCTTCAGTTCTCCTGAACCAAGAGTCAATCCTGTTGTGAGTGATGTCTAATTGGGCAGAAATTGTGCTTAAATTGTTAGCGATTCCTAACCATTGCTGTTCTTCCTGCAGTTATCTGTGTACACCAGGGAGCTTCAGTTGACAGAATTTAATGGGACAGTTATGCTGGAGAAAAAGGTGGAGCCCGTCATAGAGTGATGTTGAGAATCTTCCTGATTGCAGTGGCCGCATAAGAGGTGGAAGATACTTTTATTATTAAGGATGAATTTTTTGTTTTAATTTTTCTTTTTTAGAAAAGAGAGGAAAATAGAGCAGTTCTCAAAATGAGAGATGACCCTGAATTTTCTTTGCTTGAGGCCCCCCTGCTGTATTATGATTTTGTTAGGAGGCCATACTCGCGGTTGCATTGACACATTACGGTGAGGTATTTTTCTTTTCTGACTAGGACTAGGATAAAATCCATCTTTTGTTATTTGGCCTGTTTTGCGCCGGCAGTATTCAAGGCAATTTCTTCCACGCAAGGGGTATAGATTTCATTTCTGATGCAAAATTTGTGATCATTGGCAAACAAATTTCTGATGCAAAACTCGTGATCATTGGCCAATGCTTGCTATAAGTTTCTGTTGCCAATGAGCTAAGAATTCCAGTAAAGTATGCGTATAATGTTGGGCGAGAGCAATGCAGCCTCTCAATAATAGTGATTATTTTTGTTTTTGGACCACGTGATCATTGAACGTCAAGGTGTCACCTTATTTGCTGAATTGCACGCCCACTCCATTTCTCACGGGCAATTAACACTGCGGAAAGTGGGGAAATTCAACAGGTCATGCTCCAGCACCGCGACCAGAGGGCTACATCGAAAGCTGTCCGCAGTCGAGTGTCCGGTGTTCTTTTCAGCAGGCAGCGGCCAAAATTGACTTTTTTGGCAATTGTAAATTTGTCATCCATGTAGCAATTGTAAATTTGTAATCCATGTGGCAATTGTATGTTTGTTGCTAGAAATTGCGGCTTACTGTTCTAATTTTGATGAATATAGATTATTGAGAAAAAGAGCCGGCGTAAGATTTTTCTCAAGTTTCCATGAAGTTCGGTATATTTAACTCCAAAAATCACTCACTTTTTTTAATAAAAAATGGCTCTAGTTACATTGTGATTAAGATATTTAATGACTCGTCCAATAGGAAGACAACACATGATGCTGACTAAGTTAACGTGGAGTTATAGTTGATCATAAGGAAGATGGAAGGAGGTTGAAGGGGTATAATGATAATTTGATCTCTTGAATGAGGAAATTACCTTCCTACCCTTGGGGTTGGGGGCCAACCCCAAGGCTATATATATCCCAATTTTTCCCATTTGTGGGAACTTCATACTCTTACTTTTTGCTTTTCACTTTGGACAAACTTGATACTCTCTCTCTCCCCCCCTCCCTCCCTCTTTCTGCTCTTTGCTATCAGAATTTGCTTCTCAAGTTCTTCCTGAGACTGACTTGAGCGTCAGAGGGGTCTTCCTTAGGAGAAACACACTATGTTGACCTTTGTGCAGGTCATTGAAGGGGGAAACGTTAGTGCATACGATTTGAGTGTCAACCACACTTAAGTCTAACATCACCATCCTTCAAATAAGTTTCAATTTGAAATAGATTGGCTCCGTCTGTAGGGAGGCATTGGCAAGATGGTTGATACTCGAGCAAAAGCATCGAAGCAGCGAAACAAAGGTAAACATGAGGCAGCAGAAGGCCTCCCATGGGGGCATGGTGCCTCACTGGCACAAAGCACCAGAGAGAATTCGGTGGATTGCCCCTCCGCTCAGCAGTTCGTTACAACAGAACAATTAGGGGAGGCGCTAAAGTAAGTCCGGGAGGCAGTGATCCATGGGGTGTGCGAGAAGATGAAGGCAATTGGGCATCAGCCTGAGCCTATGCGAGGGTTCGAATAGGGGACAACACCAGGATACACCCCTCGATACCAACAAGCTCGGAGCCGACACCCTCAGAAGGATGCGAACGCCTTGCAAGGCGGGGATGCTAGGAGAATTGTCGAAGCTAAACAAGCCCCACGAAAAGCCCAAATCAGTGTCGCTCCCTCCTGTTCCGCCACTACTCTCTACACGTCCAAGAGCCGGGGGGACTAATGGTATGAGGAACAAGAAGAATCCTCCCACCCTTGTTACTCAGAAGCAGGAGGCTCCGAGGAAAGAATTCCTTTGCCGCTTAGGTCCACGGGAAGGACTTTGACAGGGACTCAGGTACCCAAAGTACCCATCCCCCCTCCTAACGGCCAGCGCCAAGAGGGGGACGGAAGCAAGGAGTAGTATCCAGGCACTATGGGTCGCCTTCGGTCATGGAGCTAGGCCATTCGGGGCCACCTGCGCTTCAAATTGGGACCTCCTTGGATAAAGCACGCTTGCTCTCTTTCTCAGCACCCTTCAGTAGGGAAATTATGGAGGCGTCGCGCCCCAAGAAGGTCAGGGTGCTAACAATCGATTCCTTTGATGGGATTACCAACCCTGACGATCATCTGGATATCTACAAGGCACAGATGTACGTCCAGGATGTTCATGACGCAACTTGCTGTCGTTACTTCCCTACCGTGTTGAAAGGAATCGCGCAGAAATGACTCAATGGACTCCCTGATAGGAGCATTACCTCATTTCCCTAGTTGGTTGAGTTGTTTAGCGCTCACTTCATAGCGAGCCAAAGAAAGCGGAAGACTAGCATTCATCTTGCTAAAATTCAGCAAGCCAGAGAGGAAGACTTGAAGGAGCACGTGATGAGGTTCAACCGTGAAGCCATCCTGATCCTGGATTTATAGGATGGGGTGGCCTACACGGCTTTCCTTAACGGATTGCTACTCGAAAGGTTCAAGTTTTCTCTTGCTGAGAGTAAGGCAACAGCATTGGCAGAAGCCCTAAAAAGGGCTCAAGCTTTGACACAGGCCACAAAGATATGCGTTGTGGATGACTTTGTCCGACCAGAGAATACAAAGAGAGGAGGAGAGGATAAGGGTCCTCAAGCAGACAAGCGTCCTAGGAAGGATGAAGAAAGTGTAGGACGTTTCCGCACCAAACCTTGGAACATTCTCATGGAGATCAACAGCAACCCCATGCCAAGGCGCCCAAGGCCCATTGAGACTCCGGCAAAATTCAAAAACAAGAACAAGTTTGTAAGTATCATGAGGATAATGGGCATACTACTTCTGAGTGCTACGAACTCAATGGAGCCCTTCACGAGTTAGCCAATCAGGGACAGCTCAACCGCTTCTTAAGAAGAGGAGAAGGTGGGGATTGTAATCGTCGTGACTCGAAAGGAAAGAAAGATAGTGATGCTAACTGCAACGCGGAGATTATAGAAACTATTATCGGAGGGATTGATGATAGGGAGTTGAACGCAGGATATCGAAAAGCTGAGATTCAGAAGCTTAGTGAGGTCATGGCAACCAGAGAGTTGAAACCGCTCGTGGGACTTACCATAACATTTGGTCCGGAGGACATGCGTCCCTTGCAAACCCCTCACAAGGATGCCTTAGTGATACAAATCAAGATAGGGACTGCTATGGTTCGCTGAATACTTGTGGGCATTGGAAGTTCTGTTGATATCATCACTCTTGAATGCCTCAAGAAGTTGCAATACAATGAAAAAGATTTGGAAGCTATTGAGACTCCTGTTGTGGGGTTCGAGTGATAAGCCACGTATCCCCTTGGAACCAAAAGACTACCTATCCTAGTGGCCGTGGTGACGCCTCCCGGCCATGGTGACGCCTCTCATTCGGCCACAATGAGGCCAATTTAGAGAGCCTTCTTTTCAGCAACAACGATGTCTTCTATTCATCTACGGTGATTTCTCTAATTTGGTCGTAACGACACCAAATCAAAAAGTCTTCGGTTGGGCCACGACGACCTCTCCAATTCGGTTATGACGATGCCGTGTTAGTGTGTCTTCAATTCGATCACGACGATCCCTCCAATTCGGCCACGACGAAGCCAAGTTGGAGAGTCAGCCTTCATCCAATGGTAAACGGTAGGCATGAAGCCATTAACCACGTAGACAAAAGGAAAAAGGAAAGACAACATGAATCCACATCTCATCTGAATACCTCAGAAGGAGTTCTATTAAGATGTGGGGAGCTAAATGATTAAAATATTCAATGACCCGTCCAATGGAAAGATGACACATGATGCTGACCAAGTCAACATGGAATCATAGTTGACCACAAGGAAGATGGAAGGAGGTTACAGGGGTATAGTGGTAATTTGACCTCTTGAATAACGAAATTACCCTTCTACCCTTGAGGGCCAACTCCAAGGCTATAAATACCCAAACTTTTCCCATTTGTGGGGACTTCATGCTCTCACTTTTTACTTTTCACTTTGGACAAACTTGATACTCTCTCTCTCTGTCTCTCTGTCTCTGTCTCTCTCTCTCTGCTATTTGCTCTCAGAATTTGTTTCTCAAATTCTTTTCGAGACTGAGTTAAGCGTGGAGGGGTCTTCCTCGAGAGAAACACCCAATATCAACCTTCGTGCAAGTCATTGAAGGTTATACGCCAGTGCGTACGATTGATTTGAGCGTTAACCACACGTAAGTCTGGGCGCCACCAGCCTATAAGTAAGTTTCAGTCCGAAACACATTGTAAACTTTATCTACACCTAGAAAAAATTAATTGAAAACCATATGGCATTTACAGTAGACATCATATGCAAAACAAAAACCTAACCGCGGAAAACCGAGTTCATTATTGTGGCATTTGTTGGGCATAATGTAATAAGGATGTAATGTAATCAATTATTTATGTTAAGTTTGGTTGGATGTGATGTAATGCAATCAGCTTTGCAATGCAATCATGATTACTTAGTTTGCGGTAATCATAATTATAAGATAGTTCATTTGTTGCAATGCTCTCATATAACCAAACAAGTTAATGAAAACACAATGACAAACTTGTTTGCATTACAAGGTTAACTACAATCTAACCAAACATGACCTTAATGTAATCATGTATGTAGTGTAATGGGAAAAATAATTACATTGTCATGTTTGGTTATTTAAGAAGGCCGACAAAATCACAAAGGTGTAATACCAACTAAATTTTACAATTGGCCATAAATGTTGTTTGAATTGTCATGATAGAAATAAATGTTAACCAAATGAAGTAACTTTTGAGTTCAAAGATTCAGATTTGAGTTTATTTTAATATTTCCTATCAGTTAGTGAAGTTTTGATCCAAATCATTAAAGTTGGATTTCGTTCTTAAATTTTGATTGACCACAAAAAGATAAGATTTGGGCCTAGTAAAGGAGGCGAGAGAACGTTACAAGGGACGTGGAATGGAGTATGAGATATAGCGGAAGAAAACTTTTCAAGTGGATTGTAATTTGATTACAAGAAGCAATGTACTCACAATTGCTTTGTGAATGTCTGGGTAATTTTAATTATATAGATGGAGGTTAATATTGTTATAATGTAATTTTGATTACATTACAAAATTGGTACCTAAATAGGGTAATAGAATCGCCATTACCAAGTTTATTACATTACACTTTGATAACATCAAATCGAATGAGCCGTAATTGACACTCTGTTGAATACTCAATTGCTGCTCTATGTTGCAGCCTCTAATAAGAAGATCCCCAAATCTTGTATAACTTTCTGGTTAGAAGAGTAACCTATTCTTATACTTTAGATTCGATAAATGGACCTCTATTACATATGGATCTTGCAATAATAGTTTGACCCTACCTCAATGTTACGAGAAGTGGATAGGACCGACTGTTTCAATGTGTTCACCTGGAACCAATGAATAGTCTAGTCTAGTCACGCACTTGAACTTGCCTGAGTCGAACCGGTGAAAATTTGGTCAAAATGCGATTAAATCGGGAAAACCGCCCGAGAGAGCTAATAGTTTAAAGCGGTGAACCTGGGATTTTTGTTTGTTTTAATCAAGTACTGTGCAATCGGAGAAGTTATGGGGGCCTCAACTCAGATTCAGCAAGACTTTTCCCTAGTAGCCATGGCAGACTTGCATATAGAGAGAGAGAGAGAGAGAGAGAGATAATGGAGGGCAAATGGACTTTTTGTAGCGAAGAGATGCATAGTGATGATAGGTGGAAAGAACCGTAGCAATTATTGAGATAGTAGGAATTTTGTTCACGATCATCACGTAACTATCTTTTAGTACTCCTTTTTTTATTTTTTTAAAAACTCTTTTCTCAATGAAATGGACGGTGAGGATGGGCTTGTCCATGGGCCCAATGATATGAGTAATTTTACTTAGTTTTTAGTCCTTTTTTTTTGTTTATGTACAACAACAACACTCATACCTCGTAGTGTGGTTCCATTTTCATTGGATCTAGGAGATCCAAATGTAGGCAGTCTTATCCCTACAGAAATTTCTGGCTATATAGATGTTGATTCTAAGAGACTAGACCTAGCAAATGGATCATTCGATTTAGATACGGGTCAGGTTAAGTTTGATCGGGTCATGTTTCGAGTTAAGCGACATTTTGAGTCAGTTCGGTTCGGGTCGGGTGAATTTCGATTTTGGTCAACTTTGGCTCAAATCATTTTTGGTCCAATAAGCTTGTTATGCAAAAATAGGCAACTTTTAGGAAATTTTGGGTTGGGTATGATTAGATTCAGGTCAATTCGGGTGAACCTATTTCAGATGTCGGATCGGGTATGGGTCCCGGTCATTCGATTGGAGTTTCTGGTATGTTTTGCCAGGTCTATAAGAGACCACAAGAAAAGGAATTTGCGAAAATATTTTAAAGATGAACCAAAAATAAGTTGCACGGAGCAGTAACTATATAAAATATACGTACAACATAATAGAGGAAAGTACCATATCTTAATTAACAGAGGTAAGCCAATATTTACTCTTTTCAGATGAAGGTACTACCTGTATACAAAAAACGACATACGAAAAATAGGAAAATATTCAGTATCACAGAACAATATTCCCTACCATACGATAAACAAAGGGCAGTTGTGAAGCTAGCTATCTATGGTCCAAGACCTTAATCGTATCTTACCACATACTTTTATCTTGAGCATATATTTCGTTAGCCCTAAAATTTTCAAGTCCTGTCTAATCACATTGTTCAAGCTCTTCTTTGGTCGTCCCCTAACTCTTCTACCTTTAGGAATGTTAATCCTCTCACATCTCCTCACAGAAGCATCCACACTTTTTCTCTTCACATGACCGAACTATCTAAGTCTAGTCTCCCTCATCTTATCTTCTAAGGGAGCCATTTTAACTTTGTTTCTAATCACCTCAATCCTAATTCTATCCATCCTCATGTAGCCACACATCCATCTAATCATCCTCAGCTCTGCTACCATCAACCTCTGAACTTGGGCAGTTTTTATTATCTAACACTCTGAGCCATACAATATAGCAGGTCTCGATACCATATAATAAATTTTTCCTTTTAATCCTATAGGCATCATCTTATCGCATAGCACACCTGAAGCATTCTTCCATTTTTACCAACCCACTTTTATGCGATAACCAATGTCATCGTCAATATCCCCTTTCTATTGAATAATCAACCCAATTATTTAAACTTCTCGATCTTTGGTATTGCCACCCCATCAATGGTGACTTCTCCTCCATCATTCTATCTTCCATTGAAACAACAATTTAGACACTCGATTTTTGATTTACTTAATCTAAAACCACTAGATTCAAGTGTATGCCTCCATCGCTCTAACTTATTGTTAACCCCATATCTTGTCTCACCAATAAGAACAATGTCATTTGCAAATAACATACACCACAGTAACTCATCTTGAATCCCTCTTATGAGTTCATCCGCAACTAAAGTGAAAAGAAATGGGCTTACAGCAGAACCCTGATAAAGGCAATATCAATGGAAAAGTCATTAGTGACCCCTCCTGACATTCTAACGCCCTCTTGCATATCCTTAATAACTTAAATGTACATAGATGACACTCCTTTCTTTTCCAAGCATCACTATAAGACTTCACGTGACACTCTATCATAGGCTTTCTTTAGGTCTATGAACACCAAGGGAAGATCTTCCTTTCTATCCCTGTACAATTTCATAAGCCTTCTACGAAGGTAAATTGCCTCTGTTGTTGATCTGCCTGTTATAAAACCATAGGGGTTCTCTGATATTAAAATATTCTTCCGTAATCTTCTCTCAATTATCCTTTCCTATAACTTCATAGTTTGACTTAGCAGCTTTATAGCTCTATAGTTATTACAATCTTGAATATCACATTTGTTCTTATACATTGGGATGACTGTACTAAACCTCCATTCTTTAGGCATCTTAATAGTCCTAAAATAACATTGAAAAGCTCCGTTAGCCACTTAATCCCTCTTCATCCAAACACTTTCACACTTCCACCAGTATTTGGTCTAGTCCCATATCCTTTCCATTGGCCATCTTCCTTAAGGCCTCTTTAATTTCATCCTTACTAATAAGTTTGCAAAATTGAGGGTTTCATTGCCTCTCACTAGTCCCTTGTTCCTTTCTCCGAAAATCCTCCAACACTTCTCGTTGAAGAGATGAGAAATATACCTTTGCCATCTTTGCTTGATTTCTGCCTCTTAAACTAGGACCTTACCATCTTCATTTGCCTCTCGCTACACCGTTGTTCCGTTCTTCGAAAATCCTTTACTTCACTGTTGAACAGGTTAGAAATGTACCTTTGCCAACTTTCCTTGGTTTCTGCCTCCTGAACTAGGACCCTACCATCTACATCTTTGATGCACCTCACATCGCCCAAATCTCTAGTTCTTCCTTCCTTAGCCCTTACTATCTTAAAGACTTCCTTCTACCTTACTCTCTAGTTTTTGATATAATATATCATATGTCGTGCTCTTAGGTACAGCAATAACCTTCTTGGCTGTCTTTTTGGTGAACTTATATCTCACTCTACTAATCTCCTTCTCTTTGTCCGTCCATTGTTAATGAAAGCAGTGAAAACCTCTATTTTCTTCTTGACTTTATCCTTTACTTTCTCGTTCCACCACTAGGCTCTTTCATTGGGCTACCACATCTTTTAGATGGACCTAAGATTTCCCTAGTCAACCTCCGAATGCATTCTGCCATTGCTTTCCACACTATATCTGCATCCTCTACCTGTTTCCAGTGTCCTTCTTCCGTGATATTCTCTGATAACTGTCTAGAGTTATCCTTAGTAAGATTTCACCACTTAATTATAGGGTCCCCAACACTACTCTTCTTTCGCTTCGAACTTTCAAACTCTACATCCAACACTAATAACCTCTGATGAGTTCACAAATACTCACTTGGTATCACTTCACAATCTTTACACAACCTTCTATTATTCGCTCCCAATATGAAAGTAATCAAGTTGAGTGTTTGTGATGCCACTCCCAGAGATCACCAAGTGGTCCTCCTTCCTAAAATAGGAGTTTACAATCAACAATTTATAGGGAACTGCAAAATCCAGAAGAGAAAACTCTTCGTTGTTTTTCTCCTCATAATCGAAACCTCTGTGTGTCGTGTCATACTTGTCTGCTTTTGTACTAATATGACCATTAAAGTCTCCTCTGAAAAATCTCTTGCTCTGAGGCACATCATAAATAATTGGATCCAAATCCTCCAAAAATTGCTTCTTAATATGCTTCGCCAAACCTATTTGAGGTGCATAAACACTAACAATATTTAGGATTTTGCATCCTACCACTACCTTAATAGCCATAATGTAGTCACTCTTACGCCTCACTTCAAACTAGGTCAACCAACTTCTTCTTAACCAAAATACCAACTCTATTCCTCGCCTTGTTGGACCCTGAAGACCATAGCTTGTACGCATAAAGTTTTCTAGCTTTGAATCTGACCCACTTAGTTTCTTGAACACAAGCTATGTTAGTCGTATGTTTATGCAAAGCTTTAACTAATTCTATCGACTTCCTAGTAAGTGATCCAATATTTCAGGATGCCATATGCAACTTCATGTACCCTATTCTCTCCTAACCCCATGCCCCCTGGACCAGCTTTAGCTAATACATTGGTCGACACTAGCTTATGCTACCACTTAAAAAAATACAACAACAATCCCAACAACACCCACCACCACCAAGCCACAACAAACAACAATAACAATAACAATGACAACAACAACAACAATAACGGCAACAACAACAGCAACAGCAGCAACAACGACAATAAATTTAGAAAGAAAAAAAATCATAAAGGTAATAATAAATAATAATAATAATAGGAGTAATAATAATAAATAATACGAGTAATGAAAATAATAATAGAGAACCACAACAATAGAAAAATAATATGAAGATAAGCGCAAGAAATATAGAAATAGCTTACAAATACTATATAATATACCAAACTTGATTAAATGTGCAAGAGAGCAAGCGCTTAAAAAATAGTAGGTGGTAATCTTATTAATAATAGTGATAATAAAAATAACAATAGTAGTAGTAATAGTAGTAGTAGTAGTAGTAGTAGTAGTAATAATAATAATTCTAACAAGCCAACAACAATAAAAATAGAAAAACCAACAATAACCCTGATTAATAACAATCATAACAATACTAACAAAAACGCCAATAACCCAAGTAAAACAAAAAAGAAAAAGAAAAAGAAAAACAACAAAAACTATAAACAACACTAAAGCTTAGACTGGTAATAAAACATAGACAAAAGAAAAAATAAAAAAGTAAAACAAATTAAAACCTTACCTTGTACTCTGCTTCCCCACCCAAACCAAGACAGAGGCTTTAGGCTTCCTCTATTTCCACCACCGACCAGGGAGTTTGACAGTTGGTCACCGGTGAACGTACCTGGTTTACCGCTGGTATCGGTGCCGCTGTCGATAGCAGATGATGCACACCCGTCACCAGATACACCCAAAAGACAAGAAACAGCGGCCCGAGCATCAGGAAGTCAACGCTCCAGCAAGACCAGTCGACAGGCAAGGGTGGTTTAGTTGCACACAGTTCGATGACGACAATGATGGAGATGGGCATGTTGGCGCTGAGGGACTAGTGTACCAGTCGCCTGAAAATACTATGCATTGGACACTGCCTCAACAGAAACCAACTGTTGGCCGGGCCTAATAAAGTTAGGCCCAACGGCCATTAATGTCACCTACGGCGACAACCCTGACTGCCCCCTAACCTATATAAGGAGACTCAGGGGGATTAGCCTAGGGTAATGAACAATTAGATCTCTCATAATCTCCCTTTCCCCTCTTATGGCCGCATTACCATCCAGTGGGTTTTTGGGTTTAGGACGTGGAATCGTAAGGTGACTCTAGTAACTACCTAGCATCCGTACTGACGTGGGCTATTCTCGATAGAGAATTACGCAATCAGGTTAGTTCTACTTCATCCTACAGTGGTATCAGAGCCAAACTGATTGGATTAGTCCCATCTAATGTGTTTTATAATCAGACCAATAAGCATGCTTGAATTTTATAATATGCCTACATGATTAGTTGTTAAATCATCGCTATTATGCAACTAAAAAAGCTTGCTGTGATTATAGTGCCTAGAAAGTCATCAATTATCAAAAAGACCCCGTTTTTATTGATAGCTAATGATCCAAACTGATACTCAATGCAATCAAATTCATGCTAGACATGTTATTCATTCTACAAGTATGCTTCAGTTATTTATTCAGACTGAATCATTAGTTAATTTAAAGTATGCTACAATACGTGCTTTATGAATCAGGGGCATAGTTTGTTTAAATTGATTGTGAAGTATGAATTCGTATGGACCGTGGAGAAATCGATACCCAAAATCGAACAAGATCATTGTTTTAAAATTTGTCAAATTATTAGTCCAAATGCACGATCATTTTTATTGCTGAGCGTAATTATGATAAATCAAACTCATGGGCACAATATTTGTAGGCTACTGTGTGTGCATTAAACACTGCCTAGATCAGTCCTTCTACCCCCTTTTAAATTCAAAATAGCGTGATTGCTGTTCTGCTTAGCACGACCTTTTTGATGATTATGATTTAGGTTAAGTCTTTGGCTAACCCTAACATTCCAACACCAAGGGCCTAAAACTCCACTGGCAATTAAAAAGTGCAACCTCAAAACCCTACCTAATCCCACCGCCAGTGCCTTAGTGGCAGCGACGACAGTGGGCCTAACGAAACCTCAGCGATCTTAGAAGAAACCTCCACCTCAACCCCAAAAGGGGGGGGGGGGAAGAGTAGAAGAGACTCAGATCTTGTCCTTACCCATCAGAAAAACCGCGAGGGGTGACGCGTGTGTCATGCGCTGCCGACGAAGGTGGCCTTTTGCTTCCTGCAACCTCGTTCGCCATCCACACACGTTGATCTATGCTACCATAGAAAGAAAACCGCGAAAACCACCACTTTTGAAAGCGAGTGAACCCACGTGCCACTGCCTCAATGGTGCGTTGGTCGCACGGGTCACTTTCCAGACTTGGTTTCAGCCGATCTACACTATGGTGGTATCGGTTCTCATCAGGTTGACATAGATCGAGGGTCATGGGCATCCTTTAGCAGCGATGGGGGCGGCAGTTGTGCATCATTTGGGTTTTTTTTTTTGAGGCACGGTGGCTACGGAGAACCATTATAGGAAGACGGTTGTGGGGAGGGGTGTTGGTAGAGCTCGGTGTTCCATACCTCTAGCCATGGCATCAAGAAAGTCAAGGGAAAGAACATTAAGGGGTGTACATGGGTTGGACGATGTGTTAAGAAGGGAGCATGAAGCTCCATTTTTCTTAAAGTTCTGGGTGAGAGTGGGCCTTCATATCGGCAGAGAGAGAAAGAGTGAAGGCTTCATCTCGTTTTGAGGAGGGCAGAGAGGTGAGAGGCTGAAAAGAGAGTATGATGAGGCAGTGAGGTTAAAACAGTTGAGGGGGAGAGAGAGCTTTCCATTTCAGGGTTACGAGGGGCAGAGAAGTTTTAGGGTTAGCAAGTGATAGTGAGGGAGTCACTCACTAATAAAAGAGGAGAGCCCGAATGAATGTGGGTTGCTTTTTAGGCCGTGTTTTTCAAATTTCTTTTAATCAGCTTCTGTTATTGCCTCTCTTTAATGAGACAATTCCTTAGGCCATTTTTTTTCTGGTCAATTTTGTTTTGTTCCTGTTTTTGGTCATAATCATATAAATTAGTTTTATATCTAGAAAGTGATTGTTCTATATTTTGTATACATTTTTATGTTCATCTTATATCTCTATTGCTTATATAGTGATTATTATGTATTATTATTTATCTAATGGTGATATGAATCTTAAAGGCATGATGTATAACTACGTGTTATATATCGAGAAAATAAACAAATTGTTTTAGCAATAGAATATATGAATTAGTTTCATATAAAATAAACCTTGTGTAAACATGTTTTACATGACTAAATGTGAAATTTTGGCCTGATATATAATAATGTATTATATCACTAAATAGACATATTATACGAATTCTCTTCATATTATTTAAAGTTTGTAACATTATATGGATGTGTCCCACATAATTACTCAAGGTTAATATTTGAATATGTTTCCTGTCATAAATTTATATTGTTTTTGCTAATTGTTTTTATCATTTTCCCCTTGCCCAAGTTAATGAGTTTGAATTCGTAATTTTTTTCATTGATGTCATTAAATAGAGTTTTAAATGACATATTAGTAACTATATAAATGCGTTTTTTATAACTTTATGTAAATTTGTTTTACATGATTAAAGCTGAATATCTTTGTGATATTTCTAGATGTGTAATTAGTTTAACAAATTGTGTACTCTATAAGTTTTGGAACAATGTAGTAATTAAATTATAGAAATTTCTAATTCATACTTGTATGCAATGATTATGAACTTAGCGAAATTTTTGATCATACGACATGAGTAATGGAGTTTTTGATAATTTAATTTTTTCAAAATATAAAGTGACCATTCTTTAAATATATACTTTTAGATATGACAATTAAAATATGATTGGTGATTAGTTTACCAATGGAAAGTAAGATAGCACTAACTATGATACATAGTGTTAGAAGATTTAGCTTCTTTTGAACAAACGCAAAGTGTTAGAACACTTGATAGCTTCTAAAGTGGCCTAGGATAGGCAAAGATGTGAATAGCATAGATGCAACTACTTGTGAAAGTAATCAAGAGAGAGGCTAATGACATAGTATGAATGGTTCGAGAATGTATCGATCAACAAACTGACTATGTGGTATTGCATGCATGATGATCTAGTAAGGGGATTTGAAGGCTATCCCACTATTAAGGACATGTGGGATCAGTGTAGCATCCAGTTTGATTAGATTCATTCCCCTCTTAAAAACTCCGAACCTAAGGGTGGTATTACCAAAAGGGCAACAGGTCAAGGTCAATAGAGAGAAGAATATAGCACGTGTGAAGTGCTGCAATTATGAAAAGAAGAAACTATCCGCATGGGATTATCTCGAGCTGACTAAGGTACTTTCTTTCATAGCTACACCTAAATAACATGTATACTCCCAAGCAGTAGTTACCAGCTCTCTTCCTTAGTGGACTGTAGACATGGGAGTAGCCAAACACATAGTCTAGGGCTGAGCTGATTTTGTGAACCTTCATCGCTACCCGCTAGGTTCACAGACTGTTGTTTTAGGGAACGACAGTGAGGAACATGTCTTTGACATAGCAACATATCATCTCAAAGTTCATGGAGGAAATCAGTTGTTTCTCCACAATGCTCTCTACGCACTTAGGGTGCAGCGTACCTTTGTGTCTTTTAGTTCTGATATTAGTTTTCTCTTTTGATTTCCATCTATCTCGACATCTTCCGTCTTTGTTGCTTTTTTCAGCTCTATTTTTAGGCATACTCAACTTGACCATGAGGGTCAAGATAGAGTGAACAAGCTAACTATAGATGGTCTTCTAGATCAACTCACTAGGGTTACGTTACATAGGTGAGTGATGTCTAGCTGGGAAAGCAAAGGCTTTTGGTAAGGCTTCGAGAGCATCTAGTCCCTTATAATTAGTCCACTCAGCCATTTGCGGACCCATGAACGTTAAGGCATGTCATGAAGCTATCTATTTCATCACCCTTATAGATGGTTATTCATGACATAGGTATGTGTACCCATTATCTCATCGCTACAAGGTAGTTGATGTGTTCAACCACTTCATAGCAAAAGTAGAGACTCAATTGGAACTAAGAGTTAAAAATCTTTGGATTGATTAAGGTCGTGAATATCTTTATGATATGTTTAAAGGGTTTTTATCAAGAGAAATGTATGCAAAGACAGCTAATGATTCCATGCACTTTGTAACAGAACGGTGTTGCAGAACGCAGGGTTCATACATTGCTTGACATGGTCAAGTCAATGATGGCACATGCTAACCTCCTAATCAGTTTTATGGGGGGATGAGCTGCTTACGACAGCCTATATCCTTAACCGTGTGCCGAGCAAGAGTATATCTACTACAGCATATGAGTTATGATTTGGTAAGAAACCATCTTTAGACCATTTACGCCCATGGGGTTCGGTCAGCTATGTGCATAACCCAACCGACAAACATAGAAAACTTGGTCCAAGACCCACTAAGATGGTGTTCGTTAGATATCCCACACAATCTAAAGGATGTGTGATGCACAGGGAACACCCTAATGGTGGCGTGACATAAATAGATTCCCAAAATGTTGACTTTCTCGAGGATGAGTTCCCAACTATTGGTGAAATCAAGACGAATGTCAAACTATTGGAGTTACAGCAAGACATTCAACCATATTTCGGTGAGGTGGAGAATTTAAACTCTAACCAAGTCACCGATGATGGTACGTTTACCCTATCTAAAAGGAATGAGGGAGACTTGTTTGCTTAGGAGAATGACATTCGTCCTCAATCTCTAATACATGAGGAGAGTCAATCTGTGAATGAGGTCTATCTTTAATCTCCTATTCCGGAACATGCAGTTAGTCCACATGTTCAGGATCTCACGCCTTAAAGGGATAGTGAGAGTGATTCTCAGCATGTTCAGGGCCCTACACCTCTTAAAGAAAGGGGGGAGGGATACGTCACCTAGGAAGACGAATAATGAAGGTCCCAAGATCCAAAGGAGTAAGCGTGGAAGAATTTATCGACGATATTTCCAAATCAAAGAGAAAATATTCCTATGCATTCCCTTGGAAATTGAGGAGCCTACCTCTTATCAAGAGGTAATTAATTCATCAAACCATAAAGAGTGAATGAACGCCATGAGGGATGAGATGGACTCAATAGCGAGAAACAACGTGTAGGAACTTGTTGATCTTCCACCCCAACGTAAGTTTATCGAAAACAAAAGGGTTTTCAAGATAAAACGTCGGGCAGATAGTTCGATCAATAAGTTCAAGGCCCGTTTAGTGGTGAAAGGCTTTACCAAATTGAGGGTATAGACTATAAGGAGACATTTTCTCTTGTGGTTAGATTTGCTTCTATTCGCCTACTCCTAGCCTTGGTTGCCCATTTCAACTTGGAGTTGTTTCAAATGGATGTAAAGACTGCTTTCTTCGACAGTAGCCTTGAGAAAAATATCTATATGGATCAACCTAATGGTTTTGTATGAAAGGGATAAGAGGACAAGGTATGTCGTCTTAAAAGGTCCATATGTGGTCTTAAGAAATCTTCCAGATCTTGGTACTTAAGGTTCCATGAAGCCATAACTTCGCTTTGGCTTATGTATCGTTTCAAAAGACCATTGTGTGTATGTCAAAAGATCAACAAGGAGAGTTATTTTTTTACCCTATATGTTGATGACATACTATTGGCTGAGAACAAGTTGGAGATTATCGAGACTACTAAGAAGTGGCTATCCTTCGTCTTTAAGATGAAGGATATGGGTGAAGCTATGTATGTCTTAGGCGTGGAAATAATTAGAAATTGTCCTGAGAAACTCTTAGGTATGAGCTAGGAAGCATATATCAAAAGAGTCTTATAGCGATTTCGAATGCATTATTCCAAACCCGTAGACACTTCAGTTGAGAATGGTTTAATCTTGAGCCTTGACCAATACCCAAAAGTAGATAATGAAAAGGAGGCAATGAACAATGTCCCTTATGCTAATGTCGTGGGAAGCTTAATGTGTGCCATGTTATGCACACGACCTAACATTTGCTTTGTGGTTGGTTTGGTAAGTCGTTACCAGAGCAACCCAGGGCTTGCTCATTGGAAAGCCGTCAAGAGAATCATATGCTACCTTCATGGTATAGCTAACTTAATCTCTTGCTATGAAGGGGAGGACCTCAAGTTTAGAGGATACTCATATACCGATTGGGGTGGTGGCCCGGATAAGTTTGGGGTAACCTCAGGATATGCTTTACTCTGAGTGGGAGAGCCATGTCATGGTGTAGTAAGAAGTAAAATTGCACAATGCAGCCAACTATGGAGGCATATAGTTTTGCTTGTTACCTTAGAGAGAAAAGCCATTGCCATTAAGTATATGTACACAAAGAAGGCAATTATGTCCCTTTGACTAAACCTATTCCTAGTGATACGTTCAAAACTCATATATTAAATCTATGAATTTGGAAAGTTCAGTCTTGTCATGTGATGGACAAGGTTCTTTTGTAATGAGCAAAATGCTCATGATTTATTGCTGAACTTTAGGCATATTGAAATGTCACAGACTTTTGATTGGCCTAGTTACACAAGTAATCGCCCTGACACTTGAGTAGTGGGCAAGATGAGACTGAATCATATTGGAACTAGGTGTGCAATATTGATTACTCATACTGGAAGTGTATGAATAAGATAAGACATAGTCACCTTCGTAAGTCTAAGACGAAAGTCAAGGGAGTTGAATATGAGATATGATTTCATATTGAAGCCCTTAAAGCCAAATCTTGAGTGTCAAGATTAACATTTAGTATCTTAATCCAGTGGCCTAGGTTAGATTTTCGGGTGAAAATCTACACTGGCGATTCACATAGCATATAGAGTGACAAGCCCAGTTAAGTGGGAGCTATGTCATGACACACATTTCATACTGTATGTGCTTAAAAAGATGACCCACATATAGAGTGGCAATTGACTTTCCTATCTTTTATCACTGTGTGACCATATAGATGATGATCCTTTGACTTAAAACTATGGTGCAAAGTCAAAGATTGATATTACTACTTTAATGTGTTTCTCAAGGACCCGATGTATGCAGCTCAACGAGAAAATGTTAGAAAAGCAATTAAGCTAAGATGCAACATCATGAGTGTTTAAGGAAAAACCTATCCATCATCACCATATCAGTCCAGGCGGTTATATTAAGTACATAATCATATGATATATCATGGTGTGAGGGATTAGAGATGCCACTGGTGACATTTGGGATGATTTGGGGTATTGTATTTTGTGAAAGTGTTGTGTTAGTTAGATGGTAACTTAATATAACACTACTGGTTATTTTTGGTCGCACGTCTTATTCCTGGTATGAAGCGTGAAGAGTTATGATATGTAGAGAACATGTGTTTCATGGCCTACATGGCCGAGTAGGAGCTGTTGGCCGGGCCTAATAAACTTAGGCTCGATGGGCACTAATGCTACCTAGGGCGACAACCCTAGCTGCCCCTTGACGTATATAAGGAGGCTTAGGGGGATTTGCCTAGGGTAATGAACAATTAGATATCTCATATTCTCTCTTTCCCCTCTCATGGTTGCACTACCATCCAGTGGGTTTTAGGGTTTAAGACATGGAACCTTAAGGCGAATCTAGTAGCCGCCTAGGATCTGTGCTGACGTGGGCTATTCCCGACAGAGAATTCCGCAACGAGGTTAATCCTAATTCATCCTATACCAACGATCCAATCTCCTAAGAGTTCGTGTCAATAGCGGCAAGCAATTTGATGTTGGCAAGCTGCTGACCAGGGCTGGCTTTATTAAACTGCTAGTGATCGTTCTGAATTAGATGGGATGCTTAGAGACATAGGGGCGAGAGAGAGAGAGAGAGTGAGAGAGAGAGAGAGAGAGAGAGTTCTTTTTTTATTTATGCAAGGAAATCTAAAGAGAACCCTAGCTTGCTCACACTAATATTTTGTGAAATAATTTTTATCTTAAAAATATGGAAAATTAGCTTTAGATATGCCAAGTCATGCCGGTCCAATTCGGATTAATGGCAATCCAAGTCAACTGGTTTGACCCCGGCTCTAACAGTTCAAGTAGTTGACCCATTGACTCATTCATTCGACCGGGTTGATCACTGGATTGGTTTTTTTTTTTAATGTAGCCCTACACAAGCCAAATGACATGAAACTAACTAATCCAAACATTCTAAGTGCAAGAGATAACACAGTCTGTTAAAAAAAACACAAAGAGGCTACACAAATGAACATATTAAGAGAAAACATACTATAAAGAATACAAATAAGATTTACGGCTTACCATTGGCGAAGAATCAATGGTAAAACCTAAGGAAAAAAAAATTGGAATTTCTTAGAAAAAGATAAGAGTGTGGGACAATTAGGTCTATAGAGAAAAGTACAATAGTTTTTTTTACTTTGAATTACTTTAAGCCAATTTTTTTTCTTTAAATATCTAATACACATAGTAAACATAAAATTGATTTTTTGATGTTAATTATCTTAATAATCCAACTTTTAAAGTTGACCCTTATTTCCGAACAGATAGCTTCAGGATGAAGTGGTGAAGAACGTGCTTACGAGATGGCGATTGTCTAGGATATCGACCCTCCTTTCCTCCCTGTAAAAAAGGCATGCCCCAGATTTGGATCCAAGGAACCCCCTTCAATGGTCAAGTCAAAACTCTTTACAGGAAAGGTCGAGAAAGCGGAAGAAACCAGAATGTATTTTCTACATTGGGAAGGGAATAATCTTATCAAAAGACAAGAACCTAATTCTGGTGTGGGCAATGTTAGTGTCTAGATTCCTATGCTCTGAATTGATTACCTTTCTCAGGTAGGTAGGTGGATTTTTATTAGATATCGTACAGTGGGGTTGATCCATAATTTTCTCAGAATTCCCTCTTCCATGGGCCTAGATTTGGCTGAGCCTTGGTGAGTCAAGGGTCCATGATAGGACTCTAATTTGATGGGCTTTATGTTAGGGCCATTGACGTGGCCATGTCAGCATGGTTTTTTTGGATCACTTAGCCCCTCACATTGTACCCGTACGGTTTTCCCAAAATTAGGCCGGGTAGAATGTGGAGTAAGTAATCTATAGTGCTCTAGTATAATGTTTTTTTTTTTTTTTTTACCACATTGATGACGTGAACATCGAGTCGATTAATGCTCCTTCTTCCATTGGTGAGACTCCCAGGGGTTCCTTTTTACGGCTATATAAAAGGTGTAGGCATGGGGGTACCTCTCATTGCTTGGACCCTCATTGGGCTATTAGCTAGTGAGCCATAGGGTTTCCCATGTGGCTTAATACTTGTGAGATAGCCTACCACATCTAGGAAGCCTTTCATTGGGTAAGTTGGATGAGGTTGTTCCACCTCCTTCCTCTAACTTGTTGCCTATAGACTTCCAGCACCTATGCCCTCAACTTCATCAAGGAGGATACCGAAGAGGTTGCCCAGGAGGGAAATATATATGCAAGCAATGTTCTATGTCATGACTGCAGCATACGCGGAGGAGCTAGGTGTACTCCCTAAAATTATAGGCGATGTCAAAGAGGAGGCGCTACATGATCTGCAGTGGTCTTCTTTCTAGGTTTGGATTGCCATTAACAGGGACGAGTTGTTATTTGCTAGCCAGAGGGCTCATGTGGCCAAGGCTGCAACTGCTCTTATGCCTGACATGGGCTTGAACAACAACCCTTGGTGCCCGATGGAGGCGGGAATTAAGCCCGCTCTGGCTAACAACCCTTTCTTCTTCCTTTTCTTCTTCTTCTTTTTTTTTTAATGTATATCGATGTGAAAAGTAATGAATGAAATTGTCAGTAGACAATGGCCCTTCTCATTAATTTCTCTTTATTTTCCCTGTTTACACTTTATATTTGCATCTCCCGATGTCCACTACCAACCGGTCAAGTCTTCATGAGCACTGAATGCCCTTTCTTAATGACTCAGGGTATAAAATTGGGTGGAGCAAGAGAGAGATCCCTCCCAATTGTTCTAATTCCTGTCCACCTTAGCTTCCCCTCTACACTTACAACCATGGTATTTTCTTATTTACTCAACACAGGGGAGATGGTGGAGCACGTATGTGAGTCGTTCAATTGGCATAGGAGGAGCTGTGTTGCTCCCTCGTATCCGCTGCCAGCAGACTTTCAGATCATCTTCTCAGACATTGTTAAGGTGGATGCTAAGGAGGCTGCTAGGGATGTCGAGATCCATGAAATTGTTCAGGTGACCTTCTACGTTATGACTATAAATCATGCACTCGAACGGGGGATCCTCCCTCGTATCATGGCCGAGACCCTCAAGAATGCCCTTGTTAACCTAGGTTGGTACGCATTGAAGGCTTAGCTGAGGGTGCATAGGCGTCAGCTACTGTCTACCCAGTAGCTTTCTACAGGCGTGGTGAACAGGGCTGAGCCCCCTACGGTCGCGGTGTGGCGGCGGCCCCCGTTGAGAGTATTGGCTCAAGCGACACCCCGACAGCTTCAGGCATGGAGAATCAGTAAACTCATCATTAGTGTAGCCTTTCCCACTCCCTTTCTTGTTATTTAACTGTTGCCGCGATTGCATTAAACAAATGCATTTAATATTAAATAGTTCAGTCTTTCTGATGTGTTTCCTAACTTGTGTCTTAGCTGTTCTGTTTGAAACTTTCTCGGATTAAGATTCTCATGCCAACATCCTTAGATCAGCCGAGGGTCCTGCTTCCCCGGCCTCAGCCCTTGGGGGGTTTAGAGGCATAGCGGACGGTCGAGGACCGTACTTATCGAGCCTTAGCCCCCAGAAGGAGTAAAGGTGTAGTGGCCGGTCTAAGATCGTGCTCCGTGAGCCTTAATCCCTTGGGGGATGAAGGCATACAGTTTGCTAAAGGTCGCGCTTCATTAGCTGTAGCCCCTGGTGAGGCTAAGGGCATAGTGGACGGCCAAGGGCCACGCTGATCAGCCCTTTGGCCTCTAGATGAGGCTGCAGGCATGGTGGACGACCAAAGGGCGCACTTAACAGATGTCAAGCAGGTGGCTGAGGGTCGTGCTTATTTGGCCTTAGCCTCTAATGGGGCTAAAGGTATAGCGGATGGTTGAGGGCTATGCTTATCAGGTCATAACCCGTAATGGGGCTAAAGGCAAAGTTGAATATGGCCTTAACCCCCTAATAGGGCTAATGGTATAGCGGATGGTTGAGGGTCGTGCTTATGAAGCCTTAGCACCTAATGGGGTTAAAGGGATAGCAGACGGCCGAGGGTTGCATTTGTCAGGCCATAGCCCCTAGTGGGGCTAAAGACATAGCAAACGGCCAAAAGCCGTACTTATCAAACCTTTGCCCGTAATGGGGCTAAAGATACATCGGACGACCCAGGGCTATGCTTGTTAGGCTTCAACCCCTAGAGGGGATAGAGGCATAGAGGATGGCCAAGGGCTGTGCTTGACAGATCTCAGCCCATTGGGGGTTAAAGGCATAGTGAATAGTTGAAGGCTATGCTTACCTAGCCTTAGCCCCCTAATGGGGCTACAGGTATAGCGGACGGCCGAGGGCCGTGCTCACCAACCCCTAGCCCCTAATTGGGTGAAGGCATAGTGGACGGCCAGGGCCGTGCTTGTTAAGCCTTAGCAGACGACCAAGAGTCGTACTTATCAAGCCTTAGCCCTTAATGAGGCCAAAGGCATAGCAGACGGTCGAGGGCCGTGCTTATCAAGCCTCAGGCCCCAGTAGGGCTAAAGCCATAGTGGATGGTTATCAGACCTTAGCCCCTAGATGGACTAAAGACATAGCGAACAGTTGAGGGCCATACTTATCTAGCCTTAGCCCTTAATAGATCTAAAGGCATAGCGGACGACTAAGGTGTGTTTATCAAGTCTTATCCCCCTAATGGGGTTAAAGACATAGGGGATGACTTAGGGTGATGCGTATTTGGCCTATCTGGCCTTAGCCTCTAATAAGGCAAAGGCATAGCAGACGGCTGAGGGTCGTGTTTATCAAGTCTTAACCCTAATGGGGCTAAAGGCATAGCGGACAGCTGAGGGTTGAGCTTATCTGGTCTATCTGGCCTTATCCCCTAATAGGGCTAAAGGCATAACAGAGAGTTGAGGGCCGTGCTTATCTAGCCCTAGTCCCTAATGGGGCTAAAGACATAGCGGACGATCGAGGATCGTGCTCATTAAAGGCATAGCGAATGGCCAAGGGTCGTGCTTATCAAGTGTTGGCCCCTAATGGGGTTAAAGGCATAGCGGATAGCCGAGGGCCATGCTTATCTAGCCTTAGCCCCCAATAGGTCTAAAGGCATAGCAGATAACCAAGGGTCATGTTTATCAAGTCTTAGCCCCTAATAGGGCTAAAGGCATAGCAGATGGTTGAGGGCTGTGTTGATCTGGCCTTATCCCTTAATAGGGCTAAAGGCGTAGCGGGCGGGGGAAGGCTGTGTTTTTGAGGCTTTTGGCAAGTGGTGCTCCTGCTTAGTTCTCTTTTGCTTGCCACATGTCATTTGTGCACAGCATGCCTCGAGGAGCAAGCCATGTTTTTCAACTTCCTCCTCTATCACTATATATGGTGACGATGGAATTCATTTACTCTCTTTGTAGCTTTCAAAGAGAGAAAAGGTTTCCCAAAGAGAGAAATCTGCCTCAGTGCAAACTCTATCTGAGCCTTTAAAACTTCGACTTTCAAGCACGCATGTTCCTCTCTTGTATTTAGACCTTGTATATTATAATAAGCATGTCATCCTCCACTTCCACCTTGAGCGGTCCTTCTGGGGAGCAACCTCGCGGTCCGCTCGAGGAAGGGCATCACCCAGTTTTTGAAAACCTCTCAGCCAAAATTGGCGGCCTCGTTGTACTTGCTTTTCCCTCAAAAAATAAATTCTAGAGCCTAAGTCTATCCCTTATGCCCTGCTAGTCTACGAGAGGCCCGGCCGCTTGTGGTCCAGCTGTAAGCGGTCCTCCACCTCAAGTATTTTAAGCATTGAGGAGCAAGTTTTATATCCATGGGAGATAAGCTTTTCTGCTAACCGTATGCATGATTTCTAGAACTGTAGATTGGCACGAACTAGAACAACAATGCGGCTAAAGACCATCGAGCAACTAATGGCCGAGGGCTTGATTGAAGGTATGTCGATCTCTTCACCTTCGTCTTCACCTTCCAAGGAAAGGAGTAGGGGAATCCGCCCTAGAGTCCATGGTTCGAGTGACTCTAACTCAGATACGGCTAGTTCGAGCAACAGCAGCCCCTTAAAGGTTACAATAGTAGGGAGCACATTTCACAATGCCCCTTATGCATTCTGAACTAGCTGACAGCATGGGTTCACACTTTCCAAACCCGAAGGTGATGGCCAAACTCTGTTACAAAGAGCTGGAGAGGCATTACCTCTTTCCCCTTGACTACAAGATCGTCCTTCCTAAGCCAGATGCCACTGTGAAGGCACCACCCCTCGGCTGCATCGCTGTGTATCATGTGGCCTATGATTATGGCATGTGCTTCCCCTTGCATAAGGTGATCCAGGATATTTATGAGGGGTACTAGCTAGCCATCGCTCAGATCGTACCTACCTCTTGACGCAACATTTGCTTGTTCATCATGACCTGCGAACTATGGGGTTTAGAGTACACAGTTCGCGCATTCGCTTAAGTGCACACCGTGCAGAAAGCGCCCGGTGAGGACGGGGAGGCCAGCTAGTTTAGCTTCAAGAACAAGAAAGGGTTTATGTCGAAACTCGAGTAGCTGCTTGAGGATGAAAAGCTGGCCAAACTTAAGCGGCACCCTAAGGATGGTGGTGATGATGAGGTCGAGGATGAGGATGATGCCATTGGCGATTAGGCCTTAGGTGCTAAGTCCCTCTTTTACACATGTTTCCCCCGCCCCAATCTCATTTTGTAAGGATGCAAGCTTTTCCGCCACTAATGTCAATGGAACCTATCATTTGTTTAATGCTTTTGCTTTTCATTTGGTTTCGTATTTTGTTAAGTTTCCGCTTCCTATGCTTGCCGCCCTGCGACTAGACTATGACTGGACCAAGCTGTACTGATCAGGCATGTGTATTGCCCCCAAACTTAATGAAATGGGCGAAAAATCAATAGAAAATACAAATAACCGTCCCTTTTTGTTATGTAGTAAAAAGTCCATACAGGGTTTTTTTTTTTTAAATTTTACAGTAGGCTACAGAAAAAGACAAGCGAAAAAGGGGGACGGGGCTTGAGGTTGTTCGTAAGCTAAGTGTAATACGTCTTGAGGTTACAACTATTCCATGTTCTTGGGATGGGCATTCCTTAGGGAGTTGAGAGTCTGTAGGTGCCTAGCCGCACTTGTTATATAATTGTATATAGTCCTTCCCAATTAGCCGTGAGCTTTTTGTATTCATGGGATCGCACGACGGCGTTTGTTTTTTGCATAACCAAGTTTCCCACAGTCAGGGGCTGCTCCTTGACTCTGCGGTTGTGAAGTCTTACGAGGCGGATCTTGTATAACCTCTTCCACGGGTACGTGTTGCCTCTAACGAAGGGTAGCAGATCAAGTGCTTCTCGAAGAGCGGCATTATTGAGTTCTTCCTATAAAATGGTTAGCTGATGTGTATGGATAGAGGCTTCCATAGGTAGAATGACTTCAGAACTGTAGACGAGCATAAATGAGGTTTCTCCCATTGCAATTTTTTCAATAGTACAGATTGACCATAGTACTCCCGACAACTCATTCGTGCATTTTCCCTTAGCAGCATCCAACCTTTTTTTAGGCCACTTAAAATGGATTTATTAGCTGACTAGGCCTGTCCATTGGTTTGAAGGTGCGCTACGACAATGAAGTGAGCCTAACACCTGCAGTCATGGAGGTAGTCCTTGACTTTGCTAGTGTCGAACTATCATCCATTGTCAAATATCATCGCTCGAGGCGCCCTATAGCGCATGATAATGTTTTTCCATATAAATTTCCAAACCTCCCAAGATGTGATAGAAGCCACAGCCTCGGCTTCCACCCTTTTTATGAAGTAATTGACCGCTACCAATAGGTATTTCCTTTACCTAGTTGCTTTTGGGGAAAGGGTCGAGGATATCTATGTCCCACTTGGAGAATGGTAAGGGGGTCACGATTAGGGTTAGCGAGGTGATGGGCCTATGCTATATGAGGGAGGCCTAAACTGTACGGGGGAGAATTTATGACATTTCTCATATTTCTTCACCAAGGTCATGGCATCCTCCCTTAGGGATGGCTAATAGTACCCTATGCGAAGTGCGGTTACTGCTAGCACGCGCCCGCCTATGTGGGAGCTACACCCCTTCATGGATTTCTTCTAATATCTTTTGTTCGATTTCTGGGGTGGCACATCAGAGGAGAGGACGAGCGTACGAGTATTTATAAAGGATCCCCTCATACAGGATAAATCATTTTACCCTTTTTCTTGATACACTCAGCTTCCTTACCGTCAGAGAGGAGCGTCCCATTAGAGAGGTAGGCTATGATGGGTTCCAACCATGTGGAGCTTCGGTCCAACCACACAACTTCGTGCGACTTAATGCTCCTTTCTAGGAGTGTTTCCCATTGAATACTTTTGGGCTTCCCATCCAATGATGAGCTGGCCAATTTGGACACTACGTCGGTCTAGAAATTTTCAGACCTTGGGATATGAACTATCTTAAAGGAAGATAGTCGTGCGACCTCCTGTAGAACTCGACAGAGATATGTAGCCATAGTGTTATCCTTGACCTTGTACTCCCTATTAAGCTGGCAGACGACTAGCTAAGAGTCTGAGTACGCGCCAGCTGCATCAACTGCTGAAGATTGGTATAACTTAAGGCATATAATCAAAGCTTCATATTCGGCCTCATTGTTTGATACTCTAAACATAAACTTAAGTGCATGCTCGTGCCTTTCACCGTTGGGTGCCTCGATTATCAACCCAGCCCTATTACGATCCCTTGTGGAGGAGTCGTCCATGAAAAGGCTCCATACCTCGTGAGGAGGCCTGGCTGGCAAATCAAAGCCGCTAGTTTTCGTAAAAATTCTGCCAGGGCTTGGGCTTTAATGGTGCACTGTGCCTCAAACTCAATCTCGCATATGGCTAACTTGACTGCCTACTTGAGTAGCTGTCCCAAAGTGTTGAGATTGTGGAGCACATTCTTTAGTGGTTGGTCAGTCAGAACTGTTATCATGTGAGCTTCAAAGTACGATCAGAGTTTCCTGCTTGCTAGAATCACGGCATAAGTGAACTTCTTGATTAGAGGATAGTTGAATTCAGCCCTGCAAGCGCGTGACTTACGTGGTACATGGGAATCTAATTTTTCTCGCACTTTATGACGAGAACGACGCTCACTACCTAGTCAAATATGACTAAGTAAAGAAGCAGGGGTGCCCCCTAGTTTGGATTTGTTATTTTGGTCAAGTATGAGGACCGGAAGGCCGTGTCAACTTCCTCATCCCATTTGAGGGTAGCCCACCTCTTGAGAGCACAAAAGAATGGTTGACACTTATCCGCAGACTTTGACATGAATCGCCCTAATGTTACCACGCAATGAGTGAGCTGTTGGACATCCTTGATAGTTTGGGGTAGCTTCATATGGAGAATAGCCTGCATCTTGTCAGGATTAGCCTTAATCCCTTGATTATTGATCATGAATCCCAAAAACTTCCACGACCTAATGCCGAAGATTCATTTTTTGGGATTAAGCTTCATGTCGTAGTTCTAGAGGATTGCAAATGTCTCTCGTAGGTTGGTCAGATGCCATGCATCATCTTTACTTTTCACGATCATATTATCGATATAAACTCCATATTTCTATCAATAAGTGGCTTGAAAACTTTGTTGACCAATCTTTTATAGGTCGCTCCCACATTCTTTAGGCCGAATGACATCACCTTCTATCAATACAAGCCTCTGTCAGTGATGAAGGTGGTTTTCTCTTGGTCGCTCAGGTTGAGGGGTATCTGGTAGTAGCTAGAAAAGGCATTTATCAAGCTAAGGATTGCATTCCCTACGGTTTCATCCACAAGTTTGTTGATATTGGGCAATGGGTAGCTGTCTTTAGGATAGGCATTGTTAAGGTCCGTGAAGTAAACATATATGCACCAGGTTCCGTTTGAATTTTTTTATTAGCACGACCTTTGATATCCACTCGCTCCTAAATAAAACTTTCTTCCAATAATCTTTGCACCTCTTCTGCAGCGGCGGTGCATCATTTGACCTCCTGTGCCTCTTCTTCTAGGCCGCAGGTTTGTACATTGGGTCCACATTCAGGTGATGCTCTATGATCGTGAGATCGATGCTGGGCATTTCTACAGGCTCGAAGGAAAATACATCTTTGTACTCCTGCAAATAGAACAGGGAGGTGTCGCTGTGTCTTTCCAGGTACGTCGAGATTGATTTTCATGGTACGGCCAGGACGATCATCTTCGAGCGCCACGGCTCCATCGCTGTTCGAAGGGTCGAGGTGCAGTCGTTTTAAATCCTTCGAGGTCATTGTACAGATGACTAAAGCTTCGGTCAGGCAGGTTTCTTGACATGCAAATTTTTCAGACCCCTGAGCCCCTCAGAATGTCTCTGCCTTACAAGAGGCCTTATGCTCACCAATTTACACTCACGAGCGGTTCGCTGGTGTCCGAACAACTTTACCACAGTGTCATCATATGATTCATATTGGATCTGTAACAAGTAGGGCGTTAGCACATCCTTTACTTTGTGGATGGTCGACCTTCCCAGGATGACATTGGATGCAGTGGGCATATCCAGCACCAAGAAGTCAACTTGCAGGTCCCTGGATTTAACAGAGGTAGCCGGATACTTAAACTTCTTGAGGCACTCCTAAGTTATGATGTTGACTAAGCTCCCCGTGTCTATGAGTATCTGGCAAACCAAAGCGCTTGCTACCTTCAACATGATCACTAGGGGAGTCATGAGGAGCCACGATGGGATGCCCCTCAAGCTTACTAAACGTCATAGTAGGTACACTAGCCGGGGTTCCGTTTTCGGTGTTCATCACGTGCTGCGTGCCCCCCATTTGTGCCTTCCACATGGCATGGGAAATTTCTTTAGCGTGCCCCCCAGCCATGGTGGCGATGATCTCTGTGGAACAGTTATAAGGGGAAGGCTCATGAGCCTTCGCCTTACCTTTGTCGAAAGCTCGTGTTCCATGCTTGAGGAAAGGATCGATTTGGCCTTTATCAATGAGTTCATGAAGAGCCTTTTTCAGCTCCCTACACTTAGCTGTGGTGTACCCGTTTTGCTCGTGGAATTTGCAACACTTACTCACATTTCATGGCTTGGGATGTGAGGGAATGGGTGGCAGTTTTTTGAGCATGGGATAACCCTTGATTTCTATGAGATTGTTCCAGGGATCTGCATTAAAGTGTTGATCCCAACCTCCACTTCTCTATCCCTGCTTGAACCTTGCTTGGCTTCTTTCCTTAGTCCGAATTTTGAGGTTGTTGTTTCCATCTTCCACACAGATTTCAGTAGCTCTTATGAAATTGATGACCTTTTTCGGGGCCTTAGCTAATGAAGTTTCTTTTTGCTTTGCTAGGGAGAACTTGAACCTTCCACTCTTTAGACCATTAAGGAAGGAAATGTAAGCTACTCTATCCTCTAGTTCGGGGATTAGGATGGGCTCCTGATGGAATCTCCTTATAAACTTGGCCAATGACTCATTTGGGCCTTGTTTAATTTTGGACAAAAGAATGCTCGTTCACCTTTCTTTGTGGCTAGTGATGAAAACCATTGCATAACTCTAGGAAGTATGTGACGCTGCTAGGAGGTAGGCTGCTGAACCATTTTCAGGCTACCCCTTTCAAGCTAGCTGGAAAAACGTAGCATTGTCCACGTCTTGAATGTACATTTGGGCCTTGTGTACCCCCACATGTTCTTCCGAGTTTGTAGTCCCATCATACAGCTCAAAGTTTGACATCTTAACCTTCTACGGGCTGAGGGCGTTGATAACATCCTCGCTGAAAGGCGTTAGAAATGGAGTGGCTTCCCAACCACCTCGGCCAGGGAGGGACTTTTGAGACGTACGGCACTCCGGGGTGGGCTATGTCAATGGCGGCCAGTTCGTACCAAGTCTTGTCCATATGCTGGTGGACTGTGAGTTCGATCCCACATGACTAACCGACCCCTACGATACTCGCCTCTCTGCTCGGGGGAGCTTTCACCCCCAGGGTGTTGCTTGTTGGGGTGGACGGTGTATTCTTGCTCTTCAAACCATGTCGATCGTCGAGAGTGTGTGGCATATAGGGTTGAGGTCGTTCTCGATAATGTCAGGTCTTCAAGCACCTTGTCAAGGGGTTGGTGCACCTGAATAACCTGCCTGGCGTCAACGCCACCCATCCCTTGGGGGTTCTTAAGGCATGGATGTTCATTACGTTCGGGCGTGCATTCCCGCTAGGGATGAGCTCCTTACCATGCTCCTGACCACCAAGGGCAGGAGCTTGCCCCAGAGAACTCGCCAATTCAATATGATCTTTTTCACCTTATCGGTGGCCTGCTGCAAGAGGGTATCTGTCATGCTTGTCATGAAATTGTTGAGGGCGTCCATGGTAACATATGTCCCCACGTGGGGTTATCTCTTCGCTACTGATCGAAGTGTGGCCCTGGAGTTTTCTAATGCGTCTTGAACCTCATAGGCCTCCATTAGGGATGTCATGGTACCTCTGGGGGATTTGAGATAGGATCTTGTCTCTTCTCGAATAGGCCCTTGTGGCGTTGCTAACCACTATCACTACTGTAATAGCCGACCCTAAATCATGTTTATTTATTTAATTAAGTCATGTTACTAAATTCCCTACATTTATTTATAGCATTTAATCATTCTGATTGGGGAAAATTAATTGTAGGCCCCGGTTTGCAATTTGAGTTTTAATTACCGTGAAAATTTTGGGTGAATCGATAGTAGGCCCCGGTAATATGGTTTAAGAGAGAAATTATTTTTCACAACATCACAAAAATCTAATTTTGAGCTAGCAAAAATTTTATCACAACATCACAAAAATCTAATTTTGAGCTAGCAAAAATTTTATCGTAACGGAGTGTTATCTTTCCTTGAGCCCAATTCATTTGAGTCCAACTTTAGACCCAACAAGTTTATGCACTTGACTTAGTTAATTATTATTATTTATATCTAATTATTTTTTTGGGTGTGAATTTATATCTAATTATAATTAGCATAAAGCCAATTTTTGGAGCATAAATATCAGCCAAGTATGCAGGATATGTTAAAAGATCTTCAAGCAAGCAAAACACAAGTTTTCTTCTTCCTCTTTTCTCTTCCACCCACACGGCCACCCCTCTCCCGAGCTGCTGCCGCTGGCCACCTGGCCACATGCTGCCCCCAGTCACCACCCTATCCCACTAGCCGCCACCCTATCCCACCAGCTACCACAACCATCCAACACCAACTCCGTTTTCTTATATTTAAGCTTAAGTGAGGTAAAACCCTAACCTAATCTTGTTTAGTTTTGGTTTTTTATGTTGGATTTATTTATGGATCATGTTATCTTAATACAAACAAGTGTTCGTTTGATATTTTATTGAGTTGGTTAAGTATGAAAGCATGTAAGAATTGGAATCATACTTGATCATACAAGCTTGATGTTGAAAATGATGAACTTTTTGTTCTTTGATTTAATGTTGTGATCTTTGGTATGAAAAAAGAATTTAAACTTGTGGGTGATCTTATTAAAGCCATTTATGGTGGTTTGGATGTAAACTTGATTTGGACATAAACTAGGGCTTTATGATCATGCATGAGTAAGGTTGATTTTTGAATCAAGTATGATCATTTGAATTAAATTAGATGAACTTGGAGGTTGGATATGTTATGAGTTTGAAAAATGATGTTGTGTGAATTTTGCCAAATTAATGGATTATGAAAAATCCCACAACTAGCCAAAAGGGGTTGTTTGCTTTAATAATGCAAATAAGTGAGTTTATAGAAACATTTTGAGCGATTATGTGAAGAAAAGTATTAAAAGATATGTAAGGATGACCATGAAGTAATTTTTGAGTGTTTTGGCCTAAATAAGGTAATCACAATAAAGAAATAAAGGTTAATGGGCTTAAAAGAGGCATTTAGCTTGATTTATGAGAAAAAGGAAGAAAACCATAAATTGTGGGAGCTTAGTTAAAGGTTTTTGAATAACTATAGGCATTGCAAAGAAGACACGAAGTTTAGAGAGTTCAACAACATTAAGTGTGATTAAAAACTCAGTTGGGTTGGAAAACCGAGTAAAATGTCATGTAAAGGAAATCAGACAAGTGGGAAGAGTAATGGCCCAAGAAGAGTGCTTGTGAGGTCAAACCGGTGTGATTAAAGCAATTTTGAATCCAATTACACCCCTCTTAGCCTCAAACCCTTTTCATTCATCGCAAAAATATCAAAAACCCATATTCCATTTATAACCCTTAAAATCTTTCTATTATAAACTCCATTATTCTATTTTGGTCTATTTTACTCTAAATTGTTTTACCTCGAATTAAAGTACCTTAATATAATTGGTTTTCAAATCATCTTAGTGTAATATATCTTATATTGAAATGTTGAGTTATGGATGCCATTTAATTAATCAATTTCTATTAAAGTTACAAATTATGAAGTGAGCATTGTTTACTAACTACATATACCTATCATTACATTTATTAAGCAGAATCGGGGCCTAGCCTATTGTTCCTCATTGTGTATAAATATTATCAAGTGAGATTGCATTTTAAACACCTCAAGTATATTCATTGCCTGTATTTTTAGAAATCAGAATGCATTTATCAAAGGTACAAATTCTTGGTAAATATGTTAATGAATCAGTTTCTAAAGTGATTTATCACCTAATTAGTGATCTTGCCAGTTATCATTTATAGGCATTTGCCCTTCAGTTCCCCACGCGGCCTCAGGCCAATTCTCTTGATCAGCTTGGTAGGTGTACACCTATCTATAGATTATAACAATTACAAGGGGTTCACTACCAGATAATAACTAGCAATACAGTTTTTACGTTCGACTTATTCACTGTTTTAAAGTAAAATGAATTGCAATGCAGGCGCCCAACAATTTTTCAGTAATCATTTAACAATACAGGAATGCATATACTGAGCTCTTCAACTCATATTTCGAAATGTTTGTCATGTTTTGTTTTAGACAAATGTTCAGTGAGGCCTCATGCTAGCAAACCAACCGAAGAAAGTAACTGGACAAGGGAATATGGAAGGATCGGAAATGATGTTAGTTCAAGAATATTTTAGAAACTATACTTTGAGATCTTCAGTTGATGAAATTGTAAACTTTATAGAGAATTGGTCTATTGTGTTGTATAAACCTTATGGTTGTTAGCAGCTATTTGTATATGGTTTGATAATGTCTAAATGTGGATCATCGTGATCTATGCTTTACCTATGTTATATCTAGTGCACATGCTTAGCGCCTTGTCCTTCTGGATGACGGTAACACCCCAATCATCAGGTTCATCAGTTTTAATTAACGGTTTGATTAAATAGTATACAAACAGTGAGACATGCTCATTCGGGGTGTTACATACACGGTCCTTCACCATAGATGGCGGCAATCTGTTTCCGAACAAATAACTTGAGGATGAGGTGGCAAAGAACGGGCTTATGAGATGGCGATCGTCTGCGATATTAGCCCTCCTTTCGTCCTTGCAAAAAAGGCACGCCCTGAATTTGGATCTTAGAAACACCCTTCCAACGGTCAAGTCAAAACTCTTTTACATGAAGGTCGAGAAAACAGAAGAAATGAGAACGTATTTTCCGCCTTGGGAAGGGAATTATCTTATCGAAAGACAAGAAACCCTAATTCTAACGTGGGTAATGTCAGTATCCAGATTCCTGCACCCTGAATTGATTACTTTTCTTAAGTGGATAGATGGATATTTATAAGATACTGTGTAGATAGTTTGATCTGTAATTTTTCCATAATTCCCTCCTTCATGGGCCCGAATTTGGTTGAGCCTCGGTGATTCAGGGGTCCATGATAGGACTCTACTATGATGGGCTTTATGCTTAGGCCATTGACGTGGCCATGCCAGTAGGGCTTTTTTTTTTTCTGGATCAACCTTATTATACTTTACTTTAAATATGTTTAATATCAAGACTATGAAACAAATTTCGCTGTGATTTTTTTTAAACTAAAAAATCAAGGTGAACATAGATGTGTCTTATTCAAATCGTTTGCCACCAGTAATCAACTTTCAAGGGGGGTTTCTGGGTGAGAAATTCAAAATTTCTTTGTTTTTATTGAATGTATTATATTTACAAAATTAAATTAGGGGAGAGTCGGGGAGGTGGCTTTCTCTAGACATAACAAAACTGACTTGAAAGCCAAGGCGAACAACCCATACCCATACCCGACCCGACATCCGAAAATTAGGCTCACCCGAAAGTGGACCAAAAACCCAAAATGACCAATAATTGGTTGACCCAAAATTGACCCGAACCGAACCATACCCAATCCGAAATTTTCTTGAAAGATTCTTATTTTGCATGACTCAAGCGTATTGGACCAATAATTGGTTGACCCAAAATTGACCCGAACCGAACTTCACTCGACCTAAACCGAACCGGCTCGAAATGTCACTTAATTCAAAACATGATTCAACCGAAATATAATCCAATCTGTATTCAAACCGAATGACCAATTGGCCAGGTTAATTTATTTGGCTTATTTGGTGAAGGATTTGTTGGAAATACCAACCCAATCACATATGATGCTGACAGCCGTGGTTTGGCTGGGTACACATTGCGAGGTTCTGGTCCTTCCAAATAAAGCAGCTCTCACACCAATGAAGTCTTAGCCAAGTGGTAAAGATTGATGTGCTGGGTATATTAGGTCCCAGTTTTGATTTTCCCATTCCCATTGTATTATAATTGCATTGTATTACCCCTCGTGCCTCATACGGACCACAAAAAAAAAAAAAAGCAGCTCCCACATATTAGAAGACAACAACAAAGAGTTATCCTACAAACCAAAGGTGGGTGTGCTCTTTTCACTAAATTCTAGAGCTATTAATTTGAAAAGATTAAATAAATGAGTTCCATGAGAATTCTTTAGCGAGAGAGAGAGAGAGTTTTCTCTAGAGAGAGAGAGAGAGAGCCTTCTTCTGAGTTATGAACCAAACCCTAAAATGAATAAGCCTCCAGGTCCATCCTTGCCGTTGTTCTCCTCCCTACTACTATCCTTTGCAAATTGTCTGTTTTGGTCCACTGATCTTTCTAAGTCTACCTCTTTCAGTCTTATTATAGCAAGAAGTTGTTGCTTTTCCTCTCTCTCTACCTATTCTTTTTGCAAATCGTCGGTCTTCCTCGCTTCCTTTAAGAAGGTTAAACACCCACAATCTGTTGATAGTTACCTTTATTGTAGAATAGCATCTGATCGATTCAATCCCTCTGAGTTATGGAGATCAACCTTGGATAACGGCAACCTTGTTGTGTTATTAAAGATATGGGCCACTTGGTCCCAAGATTCGAACTTTTGCTTCTTTTAGGGAGTTTCAATCAAGTATGGGTTCTGATATAGAAATCTCGAATGTTGTTCAGTAAGAATCTTACACTATTGGTCAATTTGGCTTCACCGAAGGTATGAGTTCTACCACTTCGTTCTCCCTTTCTACTTATGCCCCTTTCCCTTGACCTTGATTAGGTTGCCCTGTTTTTTCAATATGTCCTGCCCCAACAGTTTGTCAAATCCTTCTTAGTGGCTATCTGACCTATAGCTAAAGGCAAAGCTTGGTTGCTTTATTTCCTTCTCATACTCAATGTTTGTGATTTGGCTATTACGTGTTCTCAGATACAATAGTGTTCTTAATTGCTACCTTCTTCTTGCTTATGTGTTTCACTATCATGGAAAGTGGAATTTGTTCATTCTAAGGATCACCTAGAGGATGTGTGATTTTGTCTCACTTGGATGGAAATCCTTTTTGGAAATTAGTGGAGGTTGTTGCTGCTGGATGATTGATATTATAGACTCATGCCTATGCGTCCTATTTATTTTGAGATAGGGTCATTGCCATATAAAGTGAAAATGTAGGAAATTACACATGTTCTTTAAATTGATAATTAATCTCAATAGGAGATGTGTTTTGAAGGTTGAACTGATTGCTTATTTCACTGATTGGTCAAGTAGGGTGGAATTGGAATTGAGGGTTGATCCTATGTGTTACGATGACTATTGTTGTTTTTCAATAGTGCTAATTTCATTAGCTATTAGTCGACTCACAATCATGTGTATATTATTGACAGGGTCTTGGATACTTAACTCTCGAAGGAAGTTGAACCTTATTACTGTTATACTATTTCTTTGTATTCAGTGGGTCCTAATATTATTGAAAATAGATAATTCTTATCAGTGTTGTTTGGGTACTATGTTCCCAACCCATGCCTCTTATGCCAAATACTTCACTTCTACTTGGTCTTGTTTGGGGCTTTGGTATTTTATAGGAGGTTATAGGTCAATGGTAGAGCTTAATACGACTAGTACTGCCTGACCTTATGGTGAGATGCATTCAGTATTAGCTTCATGTTATCGGACCCTATCTGGTTGTTTGTCAATGATGAAAGCCTACTTTTTTGAGAACTTGGGAACAATCATTTACGTTACACTCGTCATCCTACTGTGCTCCTTCTCTAGACTTCATTTGGCTACGTATAGCAAGCTATTTTCTCCCATCATTATACCAAAGATACGTCTACTGGAACTTAAAACTAATACCATGACTTTGCTTTTTACTATTGAATTTGTTTTGGTGAGAGAAGTGTATGATAAGAGTAATCTCACTTACATTTCCAAGGCCTTTGATTAGACTACCTTTGGGCCCAGACAAATTTTTGTATTTATATCGTTATGCTCAGAAATTAATAGTAAACAGCATGAAAGTCACGATTTTTGGACTATATGTTGTCTTACTTGTTTTCTTAAGTACTTAGACGTCACAAACCAAGGTTCTGGAGCATCCGTACTTGTAATATCATTGAACTTCAATATCTTTGATAGCAAAGTGGAAATTGGTGAGGAAGAAGCAAGCACCCATGCATATAGATTGGATTTTATTTCTTTGTATATCTTTGATGCAGCACCAACCTTGTACCTTTTATTAGTTAAGGAACTTATTGTAGATCTCAAAGTTGTATATGCTTCCTTCTTGTTAATCAACTATCATATAATGGCGAATGTAGGGATGGTTGTGTTAACGACTGTCAATTCTGAGGCCAATATATCGTCCGCCTTGGGGCTCAGAACATGGATTACTAAGGCATTTGGTTGGTTTATCCCTTCTTTGGTTGTGGACATCTTTAATGCACCTCTTTTTTTCGACCCACAGAAGAGCTTTTCCTTCATCGTCCAACTATGAAAGTAGTATGCTGGAACATTCAAGGCCTCAAAAAACAACAAGCACTTTTTGAAGTTAAATTTTTAATTAGAAGTCATCAACCTGACTTAATTTTTCTGCTAGAAACTTTGGTCAACGACTCTAATATTGGCAAAATCTTACCACAATTGGGATTTGACCACTATGATTTTGTATCCCCGGTTAACCATTCCGAGGGGGTAGCAGTTTTATGGAATAATGGGAACATTCATGCATCAGTACTTTTAAGAGAACAAAGAGCGATCCATATGATGGTCCGCGACATAGCAAATGCTTCCAATTCAATTATAACAGGAATTTATGCTCCAGCACAGAATAGGGAAAAAGATATGTTTTGTAATCACCTTGCCCAAATGAACAACGTTATAGATATTCCATGGTGTCTCATAGGAGATTTTAATGAACTGGTATGTCTGAATGATAAATTAAGGGGACCAGCCCCACACTTCAATAGATTCCAGCACCTAAATAGATTTCTTGCTTGTATCAATGCGAAGGATTTGCAAGTATTAGGAAATTTTTTCACATGGAAGAAAAAGATACACACCTATTTATTTTACGAACGTCTAGATAGAGCTATAGTTAGAAATGACTGGGCTACTTTACATCCCAATGCCTATGAAATGCATGGAAGTTTTACTCGTTCAGATCATTGCCCCATAATATCATTATGTCAAGCACCATTCAACGCACAAACCAAGGCATTTCCATTTCGATTCCAGAATTTTTGGTGCAAGTACCAAAATGTTAATAAATAGTCATTAACTCATGGAAAATGAGTCAGACAGGGACTAATATGTTCAAGCTTATGTGAAAACTTAAACATATCAAACTTGAGATCAAAGAATGGGCCAAAAAGCACCTAGGGAACACCTATGACAAATTGGCAAAAAATGCTTGTGAAATCGATTATGTGGAAGGAAAACTTATACAGGATCCCAATAGTTATAGGCTAAACTCATGGATGCATCGCCTCCTGAAACAGAGAGAGAAGCAACTCCTCCTTTTTAACCAGAAATATTGGGGTAAACTGGCCAAGAAAGAATGGCTAGTGAATGGAGACAGGAACTCCAAATTTTTCCAAACAAGAGCTAATGCTGTGAGAAAGAAAAAAATGGTCATTAAGATCAAAGATGAATGTGGCATCTGGATTGACAATCAAAAAATGATCGCCGACCAATTCATTACAGATTATTCTAATAGGTTTAAATCTACTTATAACACGAGCAAAGTACTTCCTGAGTTGGGATTACCTAAACTTTTATCTGAACTTGATAACCAAGAACTCATTAAATTGCCAAATCTAGAGGAAGTGAAAATAGCACTCTTTAGTATCGACTCTAACAAAACCCTAGGGCCTGATGGTTTTGGTGTTGGATTCTTTATAAATTATTGGCATATTATCAAAAATGACCTTTTTAACAGTGTAACTGAGTTCTTTACGAACGGCAAGATCCTGAAGGAAATCAATCACACCTTCACAGCACTCATTCCAAAAGTTGCTAAGCCTACACAGATGAACCAGTATAGACCCATTAGTCTATGTTCTACTATTTATAAGGTAATTTCAAAGATACTGGTCAATAGATTGAGACCCCTTCTTGATAAGTTAGTGTCACCATTCCAAAGTGCCTTTATACCGGGAATATCAATTCATGACAACATTTTACTTACTCATAAAATCATGCACAAATTTAAAAATATGAAAACGAGGACGGCCTGGACAGCTATCAAGTTGGATATGGAAAAAGCTTATGACAGAATTGGGTGGGACTTTATCTCCAAAGTGCTCATGGAAATGGGCTTTCACTCAACGTGGATCTCACGGAGTAAAGAATGTATATCCTCAGTTTCTTACTCACTAATTGTCAATGACGAATCAAATGAGTTAATCAAACCCATGAGAGGGATCTGACAAGGAGACCCACTCTCTCCTTATCTTTTTATCTTCTGCATGGAAGCCTTTAATCATATGCTTTATCTTCAAGCTAATTCTAGTAAGTTAGGCATAGGAATTAAGTTAAGCCCTAAGGATATAAAGATTCTGTGTCTACTTTTTGCAGATGATTACTTACTTTTTTGTAAAGCAAACTCAGAAACTTGTAATAAGCTAAAGTCAGTACTTGATCATTTCTGCACGACATCAGGGCAGCTGATTAACTATAATAAATCTGCCTTGACATTCTCCCGTAATGCCTCTTCGATCCAAAAATTAATAGTAACTGCTATTCTTAATATCCCACGAAGAGAATCTCTAGGCAAATATTTGGGCTGCCTAGTCTTTCAAGGACCCCCCTCGAACACTACATTTCAAGACAAGCGACTCTCTAAGAGAGGCGCTGAAAGACTCAGTTTCATATAGGTATCAAGAATGCTATAAAGGTATTTCAGCAGCTATTGTAGCTGCCTTAATCGCACCCTCAATTTGATTTCTAATCAAATTGGGTTAAGGCGCTACCTTCCCTTAAAAACGCGTTTTGCGTAGCAAACACCGGGCACATTTCCCTTGTCTTTTAAGAAAGAAGTCCTGCCTTTCCAGCTAGAACAAAGTTCTAGCGTGTCCGGCAAGAAGGAAGTGCGGCCAGTTTATAGAGCAACAACCAAATTAGACGGCTAGAAGGCTAATTGCTTATCAAAAGCGGGTAGATTAGCATCTTCAAACGTTACTAGCCCATACAATGCAATGTTTCCAATTACCCAAGGAAACAACTAACTTCTTGGATAAATGTAATAGGGATTTCTTTTGGAAAAAATCTAACACTGAGAAAGGATTGCAATTATAGCATTGGATAAGATTTGCAGGCCTAAAAGTGCAGGAAGTCTTGGACTTCGAAAGACAGAGGCCACTAATAAAGCTTTCCAATGTAAATTGGCATGGAAAATTCTAACAGGAAGCCCTAGTCTCTAGGTGCAATCTATGACTAAGAAATATCTCCAGAACTCTAATTTCCTGACTCATAAACAGAAATCAATAGATTCCCCAGTCTAGAAAAGTATTTTGAGAAGTGGAGACCTACTCAAATTAGGCATCATATGGAAGGTTGGTAATGGTTAGCAAATCTCATTTTGGAATGACAATTGGATAGAAAATAGGAACTTAGTCAATATTTTAGATCTTAATGATGAAAGTATATCCCAATCAAGGGTAAAAGTAAGTGAATTTATTATAAATCAATCACAGTGTAATATTCCATTTCTTAACCAGGTCCTCAATAACCATATGGTAGTCCACAAAATTAAAGGAATTCCCATTCCTTTGAATGCTATGGAAGACTCTTTCCGTTGGGGTTTGAATAGTTCTGGTGAATTTTCTACTAAATCCGCAACATGGGTAGCACATGGTTTGTATAATCAAGAGAGGTCAAAATGGTCATTCAATTGGATTTGGAAAATTGATACTATGCCTAAAATCAAAATTTTCTTGTGGCAAGTATGTCACAAAGCATTACCGGTAAGAGGTACACATTTTAGAAGAGGGCTAAACATCGACCCGGTTTGCCCATTTTGTCTTGGTGATATTGAATCTATAGAACATTTGTTCATGGAGTGTTCAATGTTTAAAAAAGTGTGGGAGGTGGCTAATAAGCATCAATGGCTCCCACTCAGTGTTTCGTCGGCTGGCTGCCAAGACATGCTGCATGGTCTGGATAAGATTCACTCCACACATAATCCAACGGTCAAACAAAAATTTTCATTTTTGTTATAGAGCATATGGAAAGAAAGAAATGCAACAGTGTTCAAAAATGAAGTCTTCAATCCTCTTGCATGCTTAATAAGAGCAAAAAAAACGAGTGCAGAATGAAGAATCCGAACTTGCATGTCGGTTGATATATTCTTTGGGGGGCTTGTTCTCGCCCTTCCACCTCCATCTATTTTGTTGGATGACACTCTCCTCCTCCTGGGCTCATCAAACTCAATTTTGATGGATCGCTTATCAACTCCTCAGCGGCTGGAGGCTATATCCTTCGCAATTGGACTGGAATGTTACTTCACGCAGGCTCAACAAAGTATGGTACCACCTCCATTTTAGTTGTAGAGGCAAGGGCTATGCCTGATGGACTTTATGCAGCAATACAAGTAGGGTATCACAATATAATTATGGAAGGTGACAACAAAATCGTTAGCGAGGTGTTACAAGGGAAAGTTAAGACTCCTTGGCAGATTCAAGGTGTCATCAAGGATATTCATACTTGGAAACATATGGGCATTCATATAATTGCAAATTAAACCACGTGTTTAGAGAGGCTAACATGGCGGCAGATTGCTTTCCAAATTCGGACATTTGATTACTAACTCTTTTTCTCTTGATTTATGTTTCTCACCTATGCTTCGAGCAATTATGGCAGATGACGTAGTTGGACGTACTCTTACGAGAAGAGATGTCTAACCTTATTATTATTTCCTGTTTACCTTTGTCTAAAAAAAATTGAAAAGATTAAATGCGGCTTGATCTATTTTTGAATTCGAATTTGAAAATGTTAGACCTTAATTCTGTGTTATGGATTTGTGTCATATTTAATGAATTAAAGTGTTTTTTATTGAACTTTTCTCCTATAAATAGTGTAAGAATTAATACAATTTTTTTTTGAAAAAATAAAAAAGAATGTAGCTTCTAAACTTCAAATTTTAATTTTAAAGCTCTTTTCTAGTGGCAATCTTCTAAATAGAAGGATCTCAGACTTTTTAGATTATATTTTCTGAATAAAAAATAAAGAAAAAAACAAAAGAAAATTGGATGCACATATAACCAAAATTCCTATGAAATGTACTTGATGATACTGATATTATTCTTCCAGAAGAGATTTAACCACGTACAACTCCTTTTTTGCCCAAGTACACTATTTTGCACAATGATATAGTGATTTTATTAGATGATGAAAACGTAGTTTGTCATAGGAAAAAGAATAAAAAATTATTAGCGATAATCCAACGTAATGAAAATCTTGTAGCAGTGAAATATAGTAATCGATAGGGAAGAGGTATATGAAAAATCCCAAAGAAGGTGGAGATATATACATTTTCTTTTTAAGTTATGTTTTAATGGCTATATATGTTCATTAAAAGACAAAAAATCAACATATGTATTGGGTAAATAGAATTTTTGCATAAAAACACATGCATTAAACATTAGCCTAACTCAAATGGGTCGACCCTAACCCTGACGGGTTTGATACTAATGGGTTCAGGTCACAAAATCTTGTCCAAAGCCCTAACTTTTTTACGTGGGTTTGGATCGAATTATCGGGTTGGACAAATTTTTACGAGGCATACTAAATTGTAATTATACTACATGATTGTCATTTTACTCTCCCTTATCAAATGATGGGATGCATTTTTGAGCTTTATCACAATGCCTACACGGCTACACGTACATGTGTGTGTGTGTGCCTATATATATATGTGTGTGTGTGTGCGTGTGTGGACTTAAAAAGAACTACAGTACATTATATTAATTTCATTGATATGTTTATTTAAATTTTTATTATTAAATTTGCCTGTTTTACAATGAGACTATGTTTTTTATTGTAATATTATTTTAATATCATATGCCTTGTAATATTTATGGGCATGTGTAGAATGGTTATTTTTGTTTGTCTTATTAATCTCTTTTTTTTTTGTTGTTGCAAAGATCGCTAAATGGATGGCTCTTTTCATTCATCAAAGACAGAAAATGGCATTGCAATATTAGTCCAACATTGAAACTTTTCCATATGAATGATCAGAGTTTGGTTAAAGCATGATTTAAGTCAAGCAATGTTTAAAATCCAAATAAAGTATTGGTCTAGTATCCTATTTTTACTACTCAAATAAATTGTAAAATTTTAAAATCAAATTGAAGAAAATTTTATATCTAAATCTAAAGTTTGAATGCCAACTCTATAATCATATGCGATGTTTTCTTGAATTAAATTTGAACTATCGGATCAAATAAAATTTTATCAATCCGACTTTGCCACAAGAAAGCCAACAAACTCCTCATTCACGTAGTTATTCAAATTGCAAATAACCCTGGTGGATAAAGAATAAAATAGAGCAAGTGGGGAAAAAGAGAGCATGTTTGTATTCTTCCATGGTCCTTTTTTCTTTGGAATTATCTAATTGGATGGACCAACCCAAAATAAGAAGGCAAAGGCAAAGCGGTGCCTTAGAGCATTCACATTGGTGATCCAAGAGTTTGGATCACAAGTAGGGGTCCACACCCTCCACATCATCCCATAAGTCAATTTTTTCTTTCTTCTCTACATCCCATAGATCACCAACTTGGATCACCAAATAAAATAATACTTTGTGGAATCCACTACTAATATATCATTGGTCAAACTTTTTCAAAAAAAAGTTTAAAGCTTACTTGGCAAAAAAATAAAAACAAAAAAGGGTGGTGAGCGGATCATGGCCACAAGTTGGACCGTGGGGCAAGTTGAAAGGATCATCATTGTATGTTATTTTCTGAGCCGCGGGCAGAAATTTTGGATCATAATCCTAGCAATGCAGTTGCTCTTAGCTGTTTACCTAACATAGCAGCCGCCAAAACCAAGTGGTGGGCCCAAACTCTTACTATACGAATGAATCCAAACCAGACATAAGACTTGGTATGGGAAAATTAGGCTGACCCTTTCAAAGCTAAATAAATCGTTGGACCACTGTTGGATGCTTTGAACTTAGATAAAAGTTTTAGCTTTCGTTCAGATTTTGTCTTTTGGCTATGAAATGATATATCCGTTCTTTTTGTCTTCTTTTCATTTGATACTCGTTTTTCTATCTTCCCTCTGTCTCCTCTGTCGTCTGTCCTCTCTCTTCCTAGTAATTATTGGAATTTTCCAAGAATAAAATAAAAGTGGCAGATTTTCTAGTGCTTATCCGAAAAGGTGGATAAGCATGGTGCCTCTTCAAATTTGCCCGCCTTATCCAATCCATTTCGTGAAAAGGTGAATAAGCAAGGTATCTCTTCAAGTTTAACCGTCCTTATCCTATCCTATCCTTTATGGTGCCTTTTGGTATGGTGCCTTTTGGCCTATCCTATCCTTTGTGGTGCCTTTTGGCATGGTGCCTTTTGGCATGTTATAAAAGTCATGAAGAAGGAGAGAGACAAATATATATAGGATATGATAACAAGATGGGAATAAGGTGTGCAAAAACACATTCTTATGAATCACTTTCCCATGGTTCAAACTCGAGAAAACATGAATATATACACTTGTCTATCAGCGTTTTATCCCGAAGACTATTTGTGGTACACAGCAAATAAGTCTTACGGAAAGTGATGTCGTTCACGACTCGTTGGTATATCCAGTACCACAAAGTTGATGTGAATCCCTTTTCCCAACAATCGTAAGACTTATTTTGGTGGCAACGATTCGTGAGATGACATACAACTTTTTAGAAGTGGGATAAGTTCGTAAGTGTTGAATTTAGAAAAGATCATAGTCTCCATCTCGGATGATCAAGTATTTATGGGTAGTAATGCAAAGGCCATGCCGTATCTGAAGTTACCCATATGGTGGAAGTTAAGATAAGTACTTTTCTTATAATTTATGGGTAGCAGTATTCATTTATATGCATGCAGTTGTTTAACAGTATTCATTGTCTAATTTGTGTTTTTGTAAAATTTTGACAATGGCATGTATTTAAGTTGGTAAGATATCATCATGGAATATTATGAGAAATTTGAATCAAATATGTTTTGTAATGCATTTTGCAAAGTGGATAGCACATGCACGCATGCCGGTATATGCCACCTTCGCTTAGTTAGACTTCTACATGAATGTTGATCAATATTTTGTCATGTAGTGTGTCTAAAGTTTTAATGCCCTTGCCATTGTTAAGATTGATTATGTTTAGATTGTTGATCTCATGCATTGATATGCATGGTCTTAAAAGACCAAATGAAAGTTGGCAGTCAAAATTTGCAATATCTTTTGGTTAAATGTCTTATACACGGATTTGATCATGTCCAAAATTGTGAGTATCAATTTGGTTGTTTGATCATGTATAAGTTATTGAGATGAATTATAAGGTGCAATAGACTTATGCTTGGGCGAATAATTTCAGTCTGAATCACATTTTGTGATGGTATAATGAAATGTCATTTTGATCATGCCGATTATAAATTAAATATAAGTATCAAAGTGAGTATTTTGTTATCTAAGATTGATGCTTATCAGGAATTGTTTATTTAAGATGGCAATGTGGGTATTTGTGGCCACTTATTATGTGATGTTTCAAATTGATTTAAGGCATGTTATTTTATCCTCAGCTTGGGTGTAAAGTTTGCCTTTGTAAATTAAGTCACACAAAGTTATGGCTAAAATTTAAAAGTGTTATTTGGTATTTGTTGGTTATAAAGAAATGCACATGGATATGTATGTGTTTTAGACACGATGATTATATGGTGTATGCCAAAGTTAATATGATAATTTAATCATATATGAGTTTGTAAGATAATCTATGAGGTAGGCATAGATTATGGAGGAAAATTCTCAATTTAAAAGGTGCAGTGTGGATATGTGCATGATTATAAAATTATATGTGTGGGAATATGATTTCCATGAAAAGTCAAATTTTTGATTTGTAAGCGTAACCGTGTAAAGAATCCAAATTTATTGGATTAAATTATGGTTATAGGTATGATATTTTTATCATATATAAGTTGGAAATTGAATATAATTTCCATGAAAACCCAAATATTTGGTTTTGTAAGTATGCATAAGTTGGAAAGATAATTTCCATGAAAACCGAGGTAATTTTTTGGTTTTATGAGCATTATTTTTGTGGATTAAATTATAACCATATGAATAATCCATAAGAATTGGATAAAGGTTATGGTTATGAATATTAGCAACTTTGTAAATCTTGTGGGCCCAAATATTGAGATTTACAAAGGGACGTCGTATTAAATTTCAAATTTATATGTATCCATTTCAAAAGTGTATGCGCTATTTAGTGTGATTTTACCCATGACTTATAAGACGATGCTTTAATCGTATTAATGGCGGGGGTATAATTTCTTGAGAATTCAAAATGTTCTACAGTAGTAACTAGTCTAGATAGATCTGATTATGATCATGATGTATTCAAGGTCATGAAATGATATGTATATATCTATTGACCTTGAATATTGTATAAGCATTGACTAGTTCGAATTGATTTGAACATTACTATCATATATTTAAGGTCATGGAATGATATGTTTTTTTTATCTAGTGACCTTAGTAATGGGGATGGGTAAGTGCCCGTTATCTAATCACCAATGATAGGCACCCAACTCACACTTGGTGAGATGTCAAGTCTTGAGTTCAATGCGGTCGAGCTTATCATATGGATGATTGCAAGCACTATTATGTTTATCTTCCATCCCAAAGTTTAAGTGCTTGAAATTACCCGTATGTAAGGAAAAGCGTGAGCGAAAGCTCTTAATAGACTCTTCAACAGTAAAGTTAGTATGCCATAATATACGGGGGCATGTGCTTGAAAGAGTATAAAGAGTCTACCTATGTGAGTGTGAAGTGTGGCCGCTTCGAGAGCCAAATGGGGCATGACTTAGTACACTCACTAAGGATATGGACACATGGCCCTAAATTGTGTCAAAATTCTAAGTGTATTTTGAGGTTTATGTGTGAGATGTATCCAATTAGTCAAAAAGGATGTATAGTTCAAAAACTTGTCTACTATTACATTCAGACAAATTGAAATTATGTCCACTAAGTGAAAGTTCAAATCGCAAGATACTTTCATGATGCATAAATCTCTTTGTGCTCTCGGTTGTGATTGTGTATTTGCTGAAATGGCGAGGGTTTGTGCTATATCTTGGAAAAGGCGGGGGATTATTGGAATTTTCCAAGAATAAAATAAAAGTGGCAAATTTTCTAGTGCTTATCCGAAAAGGTGGATAAGCATGGTGCCTCTTCAAGTTTGCCCGCCTTATCCAATCCATTTCGTGAAAAGGTGAATAAGCAAGGTACCTCTTCAAGTTTAACCGTCCTTATCCTATCCTATCCTTTATGGTGCCTTTTGGTATGGTGCCTTTTGGCCTATCCTATCCTTTGTGGTGCCTTTTGGCATGGTGCCTTTTGGCATGTTATAAAAGTCATGAATAAGGAGAGAGACAAATATATATAGGATATGATAACAAGATGGGAATAAGGTGTGCAAAAATACATTCTTATGAATCACTTTCCCATGGTTCAAACTCGAGAAAACATGAACATATACACTTGTCTATCAGCGTTTTATCCCGAAGACTATTTGTGGTACACAGCAAATAAGTCTTACGGAAAGTGATGTCGTTCACGACTCGTTGGTATATCCAGTACCACAAAGTTGATCTGAATCCCTTTCCCCAACAGTAATTATGTCCCTGCAGGATATCAATCAGCTAAATTTTTTATTTATTTTGCTAACAATTTGGGAAAACTACCGTGCGGTGCAGCTGTAAAGGTTTGTTGTTATTAAATCTGAAAAAACTGACCTGAAAATCGAGATCCGAATCGAAAGACCCAAATTCATATCCGAACTGACATTGGGAATGGGATGAACCGATTTGGACCCGAACACTCGAAGTAAACCGATTCATAATCGAACAAAACCCGAATTGTAGCATTATCCGAAATGACCCGACCCAATCCAAACCCGATCCGTACTAACCCGACCTGAAGTGAACCGAAAATGGACAATCCGAACACGACCCGAACCATGCCCGTTTTAATCAATTTTGCATGAATTAAACCTGAGCCCGAATATACCTGACCCGAATATAACCCGAATCGAAGCATACTCATAAGTCATAACCAGTCAATCCAAAACTATTCCTAATTCCCTAGTAGGTCCTTGGATTCGCGTAATTTTTGAAGGAGGATTTCTTCTATTACTTCTTAGTGGTATTTTCGCATGTCCATGAGAAATTTGATTTTGCTAGAATAAGGACAGTTACACTAGTAGGTCCTTGGATTTGTGTAATTCAATTGCCTGAATCACATTTAACATTTTGCCAATGACATGGATCCGAGTTCGACCAATTAAGATTGAATCGTGGGGAGCTTTAAGGTTTTTTTCCGCTGCTGCATTCATTAGACTGAGCA